>CAEFZY010068364.1:0-14378 GCA_903066815.1 Brachyrhaphis roseni
TTGCCATTTATATTATTTTTCGGTCTCAGGAAATGACTGAGGGATGAAGAGACTGATGTCTGGTTCTTTAGGTTCTGACGGGTCTGCGGTGTTCCTCTCCTGACCCATTCTGTCTGATATCAAACATCCCACTGTGCGCCACTGAATATCGCCGACCCATTTTTTTAATGCCCCTATTAAACTTCATTGTAATTGTTTAGCCTGGAATGTGTGTCTTTCCACTCACGTCTGTATTTTTGCCAGAGGTTTTTAGAGGGTGCCTAATCAGTGCATGTTCCTCTGTTATTGATCATTTCATACACAAATAGCTGTTAAGTACATAAAATGCTGATTAGAAAAAAAATTCCCCACATCGTTTTTGCGCCCCCTCTAATGCAGCGCCCTTATGCGTTGCATACAGTGCATACCCACTTTTAGCACCACTGCCGACCGCCAAATTTCAGGTGTCTTTCAGATTAGCTGAGAAACAGTGTGAGGAGACCGTTATGGAATCAGCTTCCATGGTCAAGAAGCTGAATCTAAGTCATGTGTCAAACTCAAGGCCTAGGGGCCGAATC
The DNA here is from genome assembly GCA_903066815.1 of Brachyrhaphis roseni. Lineage (NCBI taxonomy): Eukaryota > Metazoa > Chordata > Actinopteri > Cyprinodontiformes > Poeciliidae > Brachyrhaphis > Brachyrhaphis roseni. The sequence goes on from CAEFZY010068364.1 coordinate 558, forward strand.
AGGGCTCCCATAACCTTTCATGTCGTCACACATAACAGTGTGCTTGTATATTATTTTATCAAGCAAATCAAAGCAGTTTTATCAGTATACTGCCATATTTCATTAATGTGAAAAGATGTTCAATAGTCTGTGACAGACTGGCGACCTCTCCAGGGTGTACCCCGCCTCTTGCCTGAAAAGTTTTCTGGAGATTGGCACCAGCACCCCTCCTGACCCCATTAGGGACAAGGGTGTAAGAAAATGGATGGATGAATGAATGTTCAATAGTATTTAACTCTAAATCATGTACCCATCAGTTTTCCATATGAACTCCAGCTTTTTTTCCAAACTGGAAAATTTGCATTCTATTTCTCTAAAGACCCATAACAGTCATCAAACAAGCTTTATTGTATAAAGCTCTTCATTTAGAGCATATAATACAATATATTCTCTAATAATACAAAGAATAGATTAGCAACTTCCTAGCTCTGTACTAGGAACCAGGTTGGATTCCTTTTGGTTTCACAACTGCCTTAATTCTTTGACAATATGTTTCTCCTGGTGCTCAGGAGTCCCAGTTGTGTTTCTCTGATGCCACATACTTCACTTCAATACATGTGGATAGAATAGAATAGAATAGAATTCAACTTTATTGTCATTGCACTGTCACAAGTACAAGCAACGAAATGCGATTTGCATCTATCCAGAAGTGCTATGCATGATATAGATGTTTATTTGCAGGTGAACCAAGTAGCAATAATGACGTGGCGTGGATTCTCTGGCACTTAATGACATGTTGAGAATATAATTCATCACATGAATCAGGTGCGTCTGTATCATGCCCTCATTGCTTTCTAAATACTGCCAAAAACTTTATAGAGTAAAGGAAAAAATATGATGTTTCAGTTTTAATTCCACCAGTACTTTTGCCTTTTGAGCTGCATTTTGTTGAGAACCGTAGTATTGAGTAGTAGATGGTGCAGACGACCTTACTTGCCTCAGGGAGCTAATCTCTATATCGGGTTCCTTCATGATGCATTCCCGGTGATCCAGAAGGTTCCAGGCAGCGAAGGAAGGATAATGTGAGGCTTATTCCGACTTTTCTGCTCAACATGGGAGCTTGTCTGACTTGGTTTACAGGGCTGGAGCTGCAGGGTACCCTAAAGCCAATAAAGCAGCTATAAAACCATTATGAATCTATAATTTACCTCCCGATTTCCTGTGCCCAAACCCATCTATCTGTTTTTGGTTAAATGAGAACCTATTTCATAGTGAGCTTTGTGTAATGGCCTTGCATGTCAAGCAGAGACCTAAATCAAACATGGCAGTGCAGAGCTGTTCACTGGTGGCAAAGTTTGCCTGAATTTTAACCCAAAGGTTGATGAAATTACAATGGATTTTCATTTCAAAGAGTACCCCACTGCATCTCTCTCCTTTATAACACAGTCCTCTTACTACTCTGTCTCCATTACACATACAAAAGAATTGTGTTCATAAAAATTACCGAATGGCTTCTCCAGTAATCCAGGAAAATAATCACTTTTGTCTTCGACCTCATGTTAAAGGTTAACAGTTCCAAAATGTTCTATCCAACATGATTTATGATGGATAAATTATTAGTTTTATACGGTAAATATAAAAATTCACAGGATTTCCTTCTGGTCTAAAAGTGTCTGAAAAAGTAACAAAAAATATTATTTTCCAGATCTGCATTAGCATGGAAAGATGCATGAATTTTCAGACTTCTCTAAAAGTTGTACTCACCCACAAGTAAATTTTTTTTCCACTTATCCCTGTATCTGTTTATTAGTCATCCAACCATCCATTTATTCATCCATCCATCTTCCCCAATCAACTCATCCATTGATTTTCTATCATTAATCTTTTAGCCTGTCTTCATCCATCCATCCATCCATCCATCCATCCATCCATCCATCCATCCATCCATCCATCCATCCATCCATCCATCCATCCATTCATCCATCCATCCATCCATCCATCCATCCATCCATCCATTCATCCATCCATCCATCCATCCATCCATTCATCCATCCATCCATCCATCCATCCATCCATCCTTCCATCCATCCATCCATCCATCCATTCATCCATCCATCCATCCATCCATCCATCCATCCACTGTTTGTATTTATTCTTTAAAAATGAATTATTCAGCTTAAGGAGACAAAATGTTGACGTTGACTCAACTTTTCAATATAAGAAAAATTAATAAATGACATCAATATATTCTCATGTCTTCTATGTAATTCACAATTTTATTCCCCTCAGCTCCTGTGGGGAATAAAAAACCATCCACCTCACAGCGAAGAACATGATAGCTGCAAGCAGCTCTCCTCAGAGGTAATTTTGTTTGAACTAATGAGCAGCAAGAAAGAAACCAGCGCTGTGTTTGCTTTTAAATGCCTCTGATGAATGACTCCTGTCCCAGAGGCTCATGCTGTCATTAGCTTGACACCAGATTGAAGTGAAGTCCTGAAAGAAAATGGAAAATTGATTTACCTCAATTTTCATCAGCAGCAAACAGTTCCCATGCGACGACACCCGGGACGTTTAGAAACCTAGCGGCACATGCATCCCCTCATAATCTTGCGAACCGCACTTATTGTAATCAGTAGTTATGACATTGTTTCATCACACAGCAATAATGTGACCAGCAGTTAGTCAATGTCTTTCTTTTCAAAGAAGTATTTTAATTATATCTTATATAACATTTTTGTCTTTTTTTCTTGACTTCAACTAAAGAATGACTTAAGACAATTTTGAGGAATGCTGTGTAGTTTGTACTGTACAGTATTATAACCATATTTATAAAGGCTATTTTGTATATTAAAACTGAACAACTTAAAAAGTTTAAAACTTAATGTCTTCATTCCTAAAAATGTTTACCTAAATCTGTTGAAGTCAATAACATTATATATTTCTTCCCTACTGGGAAACCTTTGTTAGAATAATGGCAGAGCAATGGGAAATGTTTAAATTCTGAATAAAGTTCTGAATACAAGCTTGTATACAGTACAACCCAATGTTTTAAAGTCTTTATTTGACAAAAACTTGCTTTTTTTGTAGTAAATTATATTGTCAGCAGTTTCTTTGTGCTTATAAATATTAAAGAAAAAACATGTTTAGCTATATCTCTAGTTCTAATATATAGTGTCATTCAGAACTTTACATAGTTTTTATTAGCTTGGAAACTAATTTTTACTCTAGCCCCTTTTCACAGGAAAATTATACAACAAACAACTTTAATAAAACATATTTAGATAAATTGCATTTAGAAAGCTTCACATAGTTTCCATTGACATCAACAATAATTCTAGCTGGGTATTTGACCACTCTTCTTCTATTTAATAGTTAGCTGAAATCGGTTTGTTTCTTTGCAAAGACCTGACTCTTCAGCTTGTTCAACAGCTTCTTCTCAGTCAGTTTCTGTTTCTTCCACCTTGTTGGAACACACAATGAAGATAACTTTTTACAGTCTCTTGATTTTAATTTTATCACCTCAAAACCTAGGAAAACAATTTTGATATTGCAACTATTCAATTTGAAACATTAACAAACTAAAGATACAGTATATAGTACGCTTGCCTTAACAACTTATTATTATTACTAAATATAGTAATAATTGTAGTTGTGAATAACAGAAATTGTAGTTTCTGTTATTCACCCAATTATCAGTCATTTCTCTCAGAATGCCCTTACAGGTGGTTTTACAATTGGAGATGTGATGTAACTAAGACTAAATCATATTGTACTAAAATGTTAATCTTTTTTGCTACTGTATTCTAGCACTGTTTGGATATTGTCATAACATGTCCTAACAGCAGAGAAGGCTTCTGTTTCCTAAAACTACCCCTTAAACTGGCTTCTATGTGCTATATTGCATAAAAAGCTGCACAACCAAGCGCTTTGCTCTGCTGCTTGTTCTATCACGTCTGATCACCTGCTCCTATATCAGTTCTTATCGTAGCCACACCAGCCTTCAGCCACATCTTAGAGAAAATCAAGAAATGACTGGTATTTTGTTAAAACTGGATCAGAGGGTAAAACTACATTTTAGGACCACAAGAAAACAATAAGCTTCTTTACTGGCCATTTCCTCTGGAGCCGGGTTTGATTATTACTGTTTTTGCAGTCCTGTGCTGCATCTGAAAAAGAGTCGTTGACAACGCACTTCCGAGACTCTTGTCCAGATTGAAAGAAGGGTGAGCTTTCCATCTGATTTTGTTTTAGGTGAAGGAATTCAGCAAGTTTTTAATGTATATCTTGTTCAGTTGACTCCTCTTCGCATCCTTTCATTTAAAATACTCAGGCAGTTTGATGGTTGTATTAGAGGGACATTTAGTCATATTTTTTGGGTGGGGAGAATTTGTATTGATGATATTTGGCTGATTGATGAGACTGGAAAAAACTTTTTTTTTTTCCAGTTGAAATAATGAATGATTGAGAAACAGTCTGTGGCATTAATATAACAATCAGCTGATAGCAGGTTGGAAAATTTCTGTTGCTCCTTTAATTGTACAACCATCAAAATTGTAATCAGTCTTAGTCAGACAACAAATAAGGGTGAATAATTATTTTATGCCACTTACTGTGGAAAGAAATCTGATTTAGTTTCTTCAGAATATGCTTGTCCTTACTTTTATTGTTTTTCCTACTTGTAGACCAATGATGTTGTTCCCATGAGGTCTGTTATCCTGCGATGTCTCAGTGAAAGAGTTCGGCGATGTCTCTGGTATGTATTGCTATTCCGTTTGTCAGAGGTTGTGCACAAGAAAATCCAAACTTTCACCTCATTCTTATTTTTATTTGTACTTTTCTTATTATCCACAGGATTCAGATGCCATGGTATAGAGGATTCAGATGCCATGGCATACTTCAGCCAGGTTCCTATGGCTCATTAACTGATTTAATGAGCCATTCGCAGTTTCACTGTACCGGCCGTGTGTACTTAAACTTGCATGGCTTAATCTTTGAGACAAGCATATGCTACTGGCAGGATCAACCAGGTAGACCCCCAGGCAAGTGTCACCACCGCAGTTCGGGTTATTGGCCTGTTATTGACTGTTATGTTATGCCAAGTATATCATTTTGTTAAAATAAAACGTTGAATCTTGTGAACTTAAAATCTTTTGTTGTGGTTACTTAATTTATTTAGGGCAATTGGTTTTCTAGATTCAGCTAAGTAAACTATTGTTCATGTAAGTTGGACTAACTTGATGTAGTTGAGTTAAGAAGAAGATAATTTACTTGCAATTTCTAAGTTGAAACAACTTTGCCTAACTAAGTTAAGTTAACTTGACACAATTCAGTTCATACAACAAGGTCTTGAGTACACTGAACAAGTATATGTTAAGTAAACAAAACGCTCAAATAGTAGTTGAACTTACTTACATTTTTCAAGGCAATCGGTTTCCAAGATTTTTTTAAGTAAAGTCAACTTGTCAAAGTTTAAAGTGTAAGCAGCACAGAAACACAGCGTGCATTGCACAAAGACTAATGCAGTTTACTGAGCTTCTGAGTAACTCATTTCCACCTCTTCCATGTGTCTGTTGATCTTTGTTTTCCTGCAAGATGTGGAGGGAGAATCATCTGCGCCACACTGTGGGATGTCAGATCACTGAGGAGCCTGAAGTTCTTCTTCCAGCCTCCCCTGTTCATATGAATTCCCATGCTTGAATAAATTATCAGCAAGTTCTTGTGGGTTTTTTTTTTTTCTCATTTCCATTGTTAACTCTGCCAAGCTTTATGGTTTCACACATGAAAAATCACACAACAAATATACATCAAGTGCTTCTGTTCTAACTTCACGGGCAGACAAAAGTTGGCATCTCGTTTCATGTTGATTTGGTTGCATTTCCCCTTTATAGAATCAGTGGCCTGTGAATGCTTTTCATTATGCAGTGTCACAGAAACTCCAATATTGTAAATACTGATACATATTGCAAATTTGCATGGAGTCATTTAATTAATCTGCTTTGACACCGTCATTGTTTGGTTGTAGCATTACAATGGATGGTAAACACACAGACAAATTGCATTCATTTGCAAAATCGTGTGCTGAAATACAATTAAATGTCTCTTAACCTCACAGATGTGACCTATATCTAAACAAAGACCTGGATTCTGTGAAATGTGTGGGGGTCAAAGAAAATTTCAGTCTCTGAGCCCAATTCTGTGTTTGGGTATTGTTTTTAATAACATAAATAGCCATCTCTTCACCAACTCAAACAGGAATCAAAAGAGACAATGGAAAACAAACAAGACTTCTCCAGCAGGTGGCAGTAATAGAACATTCTGAATTGCTTTGTTTCTCCTAAAACAGCAATAGCTCATTAGATAAATAAATAAATGGCTTCCTCTAAGTCATAACCATATTCACCAAATGTCCTATTTTATGCAACAAAGTTTGCTATTAGTAAAAATAACAGAAAAGGGTAGAATTATTGAACAATTCTGTCTGACAATATTTTGAACCATAAAACTCTTCAAGCCATTAGCTACAAACATCAGTTCTCCAAAAATTGGATTTTAGAGGAATTGGAGAAATCCTCATATCTCTTTCCTCAATGACATTCTGCAACTTCCCCTGGAGGATCCACCTGAGGCATTTTCCAGCTACAAAATCCCATTACTACACAATCCTGGGGATGACTTATGTTCCCAAACTGTGGGCAACTTCTCAACATAGGAGGAAAAATATAGTACAGAAATGTTCGAAAGCCGCATGGTAAACCACATTTTCAAGTGAATTGTGTTAAGATGCCAATTCAAGAGCTTTTTAGGAGCTTCACAAAGTGTGAACTGTGGCTGGAGTTAAGTGTTTCAAGAGGCACCACAAACAGACAGACACAGAGCATGGATTACTGAACCAATGGTACCACAAGCTCCTTGAATGGACTCAGGAGAAAAATAACTCATACGTCTTCTTTTCAGACGACAGTAAATTTTGCTTTTTACTTTCAAAAGGTGAACAAGAAAGGAAGCAGCTCTACCCCAGAATGACTAAAGAGAAAAGTTGCTTGACTCCTTGTTCGTGTCATTTTTTCTGCTGAAAAATTTTATAGAGATGCCAATTCCCTTTACTAGCAGGACTTAGCACATGGTGAAAATGCCAACATACCTGTTTTTCTGACCATGGCATCACTGTGCTTGGTTGGTCAGCAGATTGGCCTGCCTAATACCCCAAAGTGAAAGACAACAGAGGGAGCCAACAATAGACTTCCTGAACATCTTAGCAGTACCACAGAGCTATCAGCTCCATGCTATGTTGCACTGATGCAATAATCCATTCAAAAGGAACCCCAGCCCAGTATTTAAGGGTAAATACCGTACATGTAGAATATGTGACGCACTTTTCAATACAACATTCCAGTTGTAAACTTTTCAGTCAAATTACTAAAGTAGCATATAATTTAAAAACTAATCTAATTTAATTAGATAGAGCTCTATATTCCTTACTATAATGTCTGGGTGCTACCCAGGGTCTCCTCTTTGTGGCTTGTGCTTGACTCCTCCCCCCTTCAAAGCTAAATAACCTATAGAAGATACCTGAGTCACCTTAACTTTGATGGCGAGAAGTGGTGGCTCAATTCTGAACTTCTTCTAGATGACAGAGCTTTTCTTTTTATCTTTTAAGATGAGGAGCTGCTACAAAATAATTATATGTCAACCCCTACTAGGAACTACTTCTTTTGGTCATGATCTCATAACTACAGGGGGGGTTAGGACAGACAGATTAATAAATCAGGAGCTTCACCTGTCAGCTCAGGATGACTGACCAGAGCAACTCCCACTTCAGTTAGTCCAGCCATCTCCTGCTCCATCCTGTCATAAAGATGTTTGAGCCCCTATTTAAGGCATAGAATCACAAGGTCCCACAAGGGTTTATGAGATTTTACTAGAGGTGGGAGGTATTGAAACTATAATTATCACAGCATTTTTTTCCTGTATTGAACAGTGTTGGTAATTCTGATGATATGTATTTAAATGAAAAGTGTACTTTCTAAGATAACATATGCCCCAATACAAATATAAAGAACATTTTTAAATAATAATATACTAACTAAACCAGGTTTATTTCTAAAATATTAAAATAACTAAACAATTCCCTTAAGAATTGCAGGATTTTATGAAATAATTTAATAAAGCCAGCTATTAACATATTGGGGCACAAGGGCCGATACTGTCTAAAAGTGCAAATATGTTTAAGCACAACCAGAAAATAATGCATACTGCTGTTTGCAATCTCTTCTCCACCTTGTATGAATGTTTAAATATTGATGGCCTCATGCACTGCCTGAGTCAGAACATGATCGGTCTTTCTTGTATTTCAAAGCCTACTTTGATAATTGCTCTTGAAATTTTCTGCTTCTTTGCAAATTATTTAAATAGTTTTATGGGCCAGCACTATATTTTACCCAGCTCTGGCTGTTTTCTTGAAAAGATGAGAATTCAGTCCTCTGACTCTTTAGTCCAGACACATGGAGGAGACAGAATATTGTTTTTACATGTTGGAAATTAATTCAACCAATCAGTGACAGGCACCACTGTGCAAAGGTCTACACATAATTATGTTCAAGTTGGATGCAACCTTCTCCTGATTGATACCTTTGTATAAAATTTCAATTCTTTGTTACTGGTTTGTCAACTATGTTTTCAGCTAATAAATGGAACAGTCAGGAAAATCCAGTAAGGACAACATAGCTTTACTTCAGGTTAGTCAGTTCTGTTAGTTCAGGTTAGTCAGCTCTTGTGTTAGGAGAATGCTCTTCTTCTATGGCTCCTTTGACTTGGAAAAGTGTCTTGGGGGACCCTTCAAGTCCTCTGTTTTGAACTTTCACATATTTCCTTTGGGGTCCATTTTTAGAAACTGCTAGACACTGTTTTGATGATATCAAAATTAATCTGCAAATTAAGCAAGACAGGGTCAATTCACTTCAGTCACTCTTGCACTGCCTGAGTGATATTGAAATCTGGCTGGAAATGAATTCCTTGAAATTAAATGAAAATGAGACTGATGTCATGAACCTTGGTAAATGCATAACCTTTGGAAATCTTGACTCTTAGCTTGATATAGTCATTTTGCTGCCAGGAATTTGGGCTTTTGATAAGGCTTTTAAACTACGTAAAAAGATAAATGCTATAGTGAAATCCTGTTTTCTCCTTCTAAGACAAATTGCTATAAAGAAGTCATATCTCCCATGAAAGGTCGATTCACACTATTACCTCGATGGATTATGGTAACGCATTGCATATTGGGTTAGGTAAAACATATCTGCATTGCCTGAAAACCATCAAAAATGCAGAAGCCTGTCTTTTAACGAGTACTAAAAAAAGTGTACACATATGTCCAGTTCTAGCTTCTTGTCATTGGCATTGTGTTTGTTTTAGGATTGATTTCAGGATTTTATCTCTTACTTTTAATATTTTAAAAGGCTCAGCCCCATGATATCTCTGTGATCTTCTTAACATTCACACTCCAGTAAGAGCACTTTGGTCAACCAGTTTCTTTTAGATGCTCCTATGTCCAAACTAAAATTCAGAGGTGATTTGGCTCTTACTATTTGATCTCCTAATCTTTAGAAAAATTTACCTTTTCATGACTTGTAAATCTTACCTGAAGACCAATTTCTATTCTTTGGCATTTGGCATTCACACAGAGACTGAGGGCCTTGTATGAGAGTTTGTTGTAAATTTTTGCATTTTGATTTAACTTTATTTTTAAATATTTTTCTCTTGTTCTTATTGTTTTCCATTTTGCTTCATTTTGTCTAATTTCACAATACTTTGATCAACATCATATAAATATAAATAAAACAACATATAAATAAATTGATGTTGACAAAGAGGCTACAAAAAGAAGATTTAAAGGGATGAGTTGAAGTTAAATAATATGGACATTTTTACGTTTCTACAATTTGACAGTACACAAAAAAAATAATAATAGATAAATTACTCTTTAAGCACATAGCTTGATCTTGAATCATACAAGCAGAACAAAAACAAAATGTTCAAAGACAGAACACAAGAAAACTAAACACAAAGGAATGATAAGACCTTTCCATAATAAATAATGAACTCAAAGGAATGAAATTAATTCAGCAAGACATTTCAAACAATAAAAAAGAACTCAGAAGCAACATCAAAGCACAAATTAACACCAAAACACCATAGGATCAGATTCACAATTCTTCAGTAAATGTACACGTTTTAAGGTGTGAACATTTGTGTAATGTTTTGTAATTTTTTTTTCTAATATTTGTTTTTCACCCAGAATGTACAGGATATGTGCTACAGTTTATATAAAATAGTTGTGAAGAGATGAATGTTGGGAAGCTGGGGTTTTGGTTTCTTTGCGGTTTTTCTTCCATTTCCTCTAGTCATCCACCAGATGGAGCCAGGAGGCTGCATTCCCCGGAGGGTGGTCTCAGGTGTTCACTCCACACACCTGCAACCAATCTGCATCTTCAGCCAGTGTATAAGAGAAGTCAGTCACCAATCCTTCAGTACCATGAGCACAGAGTCATGGTATTTTGTGCTCCTCAGTGTTTGCTCCTCCTGAGTGTTTTACTCAACTCTCCTTTGTGATCTCTTTGCAGATTCTCTAGTGGCGCTCTAGGTCTTACCCTTTGTGTCTCCTGAGTCCTTCCCCTTCAACAACAACAAAAAAACTCCATAAAGAAACCTCTGGTTCATGATTCCACGACTGGTGACAATTCTCTTTCTGTGCTGCTACCTGTCCGCCCTCCAATGAGAACAACCACCACGCAATCATCACCGCTCTGTCTCTCTGGATTCCCTGGCAACAGTTCTAACCCCACCTGGACCAAACACCTCAAGAAACCAAGCCCCATCACCAGCCTTACTTCACCCCCCCTGGTGGATTTATCTCCACTGCACAAGTAAGGTCATCCTCTCAGTCTCTCATTCATAATCTGTCAAACTGAGCTCACCTCTCATCTCCTCTGTCCTCGGTGCCCCAGATTCCCCCAGCTGTTCTGGTCCCCGGACAAAGAAAGCTAATTCATTTCCTTGTGTACAATAAACTTTATTTTACTGATTTATCCGTCTCCTGAGTGTCCTGCATGTGGGTCAAATGATTAGTAACAAACATGAAAATGAATCAAAGTATTTTTTACATCATGAAAACTTTTTGTTATAGGCCGTGACTGTATGGTGAGATTTACCTCCGACTTGGTAATTTGGGTAACAGGTGCTAATTAATGACTAGACATATTTTCTGAGGAGAGAGTTTGGGAAATGTGAATTGATCTGTCTTGTTTCTTATGGTGAAAATATCAGCGATAAGCATAGCTGTGGGTGCAATAATAATCAGTCTGAAGACAAAAAATTCTAACAAAATTATTTTCAATCTTCTTTTACACTAATAATTCTTTCCCAATGAGCCTTGCAAAGTGACAGGCTTGCATCTCTTTTCACAAATTAGCTGCATCTGTCCCTTGAGCATTTCATCTAAAATTCTTCCCAAATTAAAATATGAAGGCCTCCTAAAATATTGATTTCATCCTTTAAACTATTAAAATTTTCAGAACATTTGTCACTTTTGGGCCACTTTTTTGAAAATTCCAATAAGTATTATTCCTCTACTGGCTTATTTATTACTGAGACAGCCCCCTGTAGGGTTAGGCTTTGGCTCATGTCTGCTGTTTTATCTGTAAATGTCCTTAATAGAGCAAAACAAAATTGGAGCATAAAGGCAAGACACTCGCTGCCTGAAGCCTTAAACAGATTTAGCATGCAATGATGGCCATTGTCCTTGTCTCCAGGCAATGACACAGGACCAACAGAAAGCTACAGCATGAGCTGGCAAGGTCAGTGAGCGCTGACATAGACACACTAAAAGACACACTTCACACTGACATCCACTTCTAAAGGAGTGACATATTGTTGGCGCTGTTCTCAGGAAACTCAAGGAGAAGATCTTTTCATTCTGGTCACTCAGTAACTTGACCTTCTCTGATGTGGCAGCTGGTCCTATTTGGAGAAAACAGCTCTGGGTATTGTGGTGTGCCTGTAACATAATGGGACCTGCAGATTAATTTAAACTATGGAAAGTATCAGACAGTAAATTTTGCACAATAAAAGCCTGAACAACATTGACATCTAGTGGTTTAAATTTAGTTAATTTGCTTGATGCATGCAATTTAATAACAAGATAGCTCTTTTCTGCAGCATACTCTTCATATTCAAAATTTATCTCCGGGAAGAGATACAGCAGTTTTGTAGGAAGTACAGCTGCTCTGAGCTCAAAAATCACAGAAATCACACCTACATAAAGAATGTCAAGAGCAAGAGAGTCACGACTCGTTTCATCCTGAAAATGTCTATTTTTTTATTATATAGCAGAAACGACCTCCTACAGAAAATTATTTTAACATAGAAGTAACTGTTATAGTTACTGTAATGTATATTCTTGCAAGGGAGACCCTAACAGAAGCTCAGAAAAATATGAGTGGGTGTTGGTGTTGAAAGAAACATGAGGCACTAAGTACATTTCCATAATACCTTTTCATAATACAGCAGAAAAGTTGGAGTCATAGTTCAACAAGCTCTAAAACAAAGTTAGAAAAGTTGTGATCCTTTACAATAAATCTAAGAAATCAAAATTCAGATCATCCAAAGTCAGATTCTTGACAGTGAAAATTCTCAAAACTGAAAATATCTTAAAAACACTACATTATTGGCTGAATTGTCTCAAATCATCATCGTTCTCCAACATTTTGCTTAACATTTAGCTTAACCTGTAAACATACAGTACATACATTACTATAACTGAATTACTAACTTCAGAATTGTAAAGGAAAAAGATAGAACTTTGTCACTGAACTTAAGTATATTTATTTAATTAAAAACACTTTAAGATTTGCAGACTTGAATTCAAAATTAATCAATCATGTTCCCCCCAATGTTTATCTACAAATTTTAACATTGTTCCCAATGTTAAGCTTTAGCCACCAATGGTTATCGTTATGTCTGATGTTTAACATTCAGTGTTATGGTGGCTGTTTAACGCCATCCGGGACATTTAACTTCATCTCCGATGTTTAGCATTTAATATCCAGGATATTTAACGTCCCATCAAGGATAATGCTTAAAGTTATGCTTGATGTTTTTGTGGCTCTAGTGGCCCGTATTTTTTTTTTAAGTAGGCTGACGGGAAAGAGGGCAAGGAGAGAGCGTAAGACATGCGGCAAATGTCGCCGGGGCTGGGAGTCGAACCCGCGTCAGCCGCGTGGAGGACTAAGGCCTCCATATGTGGGTTGTGCTAAAACCCAACGCCACCACAGCACACCCCATGCTTGATGTTTAACATTATTGCCAATGTTTATCAGATGTCAAATTTCATCTTCAGAAGTTTCCTTTTGCGTTAAACGTTGGAGATAAAGTAAAATATTCCAGATAAAAAGTTTACTGCAATAAACATTGTAATAATGACAATTTAACCTTATATAACCTTAAACATCAAGGACAATGTTAAGCACTGGAGATAAAATAAAAAACTGGGGACGACGTTAAACATCCTGGTCAACTTTAAACATTGGAGATAACATTGTCCCCGATGTTTAATATTGTATCTCTTTCTGTCATCTCAAAGCAATCTTCATGTCGAATCTCCACACTGAAAGACAAAAGATTTATTCATTTTATTTTAACAGATTGTGAGAACATCACTGGAAAGAAATCAAAATGGTCAAGTAATTCCCAGCAATGGAAGGGAAGCAGGATGAATGAATGAATGAATGAATGAATGAATGAATGAATGAATGAATGAATGAATGAATGAATGAATGAATGAATGAA
>CAEFZY010068366.1:0-16648 GCA_903066815.1 Brachyrhaphis roseni
TTGTCGTTGACGATGATTGACAGGCAGACCAGCCAATCACAGTCCAGCGAAGCCTCCAAGGCACAGTATTTTCCACAAGCGTGTTCTCAGAGCTCCTCCCTTCTGGCTGCTCGTTCTTCAGCTCCCCACACTCTACCACACATGGTGCTGGGATTGCAGCAGTCTACAGAAATTATTTTTAATGCAGCATTTACAGTGACTTCGTCTTCTTTTGACGGATGTTCTTTAGTGGATGTTTGTTGCTGAGCTCATACACCCTGTTGTGTGTGAGGTTGTTCACTACCCACCAAAGTACAATATGGTGGGTAGACTTTTTGGAGTTGAGTGCAGATCTGACAATCTTGTAAACTGTGATGGTTTTTAAATATGTGCTGCTCTGCTGAGTCATTGGCTTCTGAGTTTTTAAGGCTTTTAGTTTCTTACAATTAGTCTGTTTGTGGATCAACCCATCTGCTCAAATAGACTCTAGACCTTGTTGTTTCATGCTGTGACATTTCTCAGACTGCTGCCTTAGATCATTTTCCCAGCTTGATTGAATTTACAGCTCTCAGCAGTTAGTGAACCACTGCTAGCAGGTTGCTTCCTCGCCTCTGTTACTGCTCAGCAGTTTATTGCCGCTATAAGGATTTGCAGTTTTCTCCTGTAATCAGTCTAGAGGCTCCTTTTGTTCTACTGACTTAACATCATCTGTGTCCAAAACTGGTTGTGAGATTCTGGACTTTGTTGCTCCTATTAAATATAAGAAGTCCAAACCTAATGTTGAATCATGGCTACACAATGCTACCACATTTAAAATCATGCTACAACGCAGTAAGGCTGAAAGACAGTTAAGATTTAACACAATTAGCTCTGTTTTAAAGTTGCCCACATCTGCTTTCACTAATGTCTCTGCTGTCTGTGCTGGTTCTGCTGTACTGTTTGAACATGCAGTGTTTTTCTCCTAGTGCAACACTTGAGAAGTACTATTTTTTTCTTCTCCATCTTCACTGTGTTGATTCACTTTGGTGAATTTCGTACAGTCTATCTATATCTGTTACAGAAATCAAGATGTTTTCAATAATATACACACAAAAAATCATTTACAAAACCTCCCTTCAATGCACCAGACATTTACCAAACAATAGACCTCCACCAAGCACCTGGTGTGTTCTTAATTACTGAAATTAATAGGAGGGTCTAACAATTAACAACATAATCAATTCTAAATATAAAAATTAATTACAAATTTTGGTTCTAAACTAACTTAAATATATTTAAACTAAACTAAACTGAACTATTTAAACTAAACTAAAAACTAAATTGATAGAAATTACAATCCACAAAAATTTAGCATAAATGGCCACAACATGGTGCTTGTGAACAGTAACAGGAACCTCATCAGCGCTGTCATCAGTGAGTGTCTATCCAACATGTCTGTATTTCCTCCAGACCACATTAATGTACTGTATGCATGTGAATTAGGCATACAGTCCCCTAGCCAAAACCAGGCAGAGAGGAGATAAATATATTTGCAAGAGGAACATAGAACATAATGATAGCTGGACAGGAGCTGTGGTATGGTGGTACTTAGACCTGATGTTGGCTCCTATAATGCTCAGCTCCATGTAGTGATACTTGGTGAGCCAGAACATGTCACATCCCAACATAAACCATCCTGTGTGGTCAGATGGGATCATATCAGGTTTCAAATGAACACCTGGTGCAATCAGACATCAAGCATTCTGTCATGTACTTACCTCCATTCTCTCTTATCCTCAACTCAAGTGAGGAGTTGTTTTTTTTTTTCAAAAGGTTTATGAGAGGCATCTTTCTGCAGACCATGGATAATGTGTGAAGTGAAATTACAGCAGATCAATGTCAAAATATAGATGCCAAATTATATTTTTCCAAGATGTTTTGCTGGGAGATCTTTGTGATGAGAATGACAACGTGTGGCCAAATATACAAGACAAAGGACTTTCAACTTAAAGTTATTAAAGTTCTTACTTTGAATGTTTTAGGTATGGAATGAGTGTTTATTATGTTAAGTCTTTTATGTAAAAAAAAAAATCTTTAGAAAATGTAAAAATCTGCAACTCAGATAATCATCAGTCATGCTCACACACCTCCACATAATCATCATCCACTGATGGAAGTGGATCTTTTAATGGAATCCTGAGAACTTCCTGATGTCAAAGTAGGATATTGATCCTCAGTTTCAATAATAAAACATCTGTAACTTTGAGAGGCAGCATAAGATTATAATTACATTACATAAATGTAACCAACAGATTTTTATCTAAAATTTAGCTTCAGAGTTTTAGTTTGTAGTAGTGATGCTTTTGTATTTAGTTATAGCACCCAATGATACTGTCCTGAATAATTGATCCTCAGCTTATGATTTTTATTAAGTGAATTTTAAAAGCGGTTAGGGTTTTAAAACATTTGCATGTCAAGCTTTAGTTGTATGTTTTACATAGAGAAGTATGAAACACATTTGCCCCGATTCAGTTTGTAATGTTCAAGTTTTTGATAATAACTGTAACGTATTATCATAGAGCTGCTGGAGACTGCATAACAGTGGAGATACAGTGACATCCAGAGGCTAAATAGTGTAACAACAGCTAATAAAGCGACTTTCTTCATTGTGAATGTTCACTTTTATGTTAATGACATTCTATGCTAAGATTCACTATTTTCTCATTTTGCAAAGTATAACAATATGTAAATGTTTCTCCAAAAACACCAACAATGTTGTTGCTATTAAAAATATAAAAATAACTGACTATCCTGGTGTGGACCTGGATTATCATAAAAGAGTATGATAATCCATATGATATGGATTATCATATGGATTATGATCATCCATATGATTATCATAAAAGAGTATGATAATCCATATGATATGGATTATCATATGGATTATGATCATCCATATGATAATATCATAATATCTATGATATTATCATATCATATCATAAACATTCTTATTTAAAAGAATGTTTCTTTTAAATAAACATTTAGAAGAAGATGTGTCTTTTTCACAAAACATTTTTAATGGATACCTTTATGACCTCTTGCTGAAATATACATTTTCTTGAGACAAAAATTTGCTTCAGGAAAATTACTTCTTCAAAAAAAGAGAAAAGGTTTATATCATGGTAGTTGTGTCCTAGATGAAGACACTTCACAAGAACTCCTGGAAGAAAGAAAGTAACTTGTTAGAAGAAATGTCCGAATGATTCAATTATTTTTTTATTCAAATAAGTAAAACGTAAGCTTGTGGATAACCATGATTCAGTTTATTGAAACTACTGATGCTTTTTTGAAAAATCGGTCAGTAAAATTACAGCAGATCTAGTTTAATAGGACAACAGGAGCTAACCCAGAGTATTGTTTAGGACAAACACTGGAAGATTATTACCTTATCCAGATTATTTCCACCTAAAGTTAAAGTTATTACAGCTTTAGGTTGCCATATTTTGACTTCTGCAAATGTATCATGACTGGCAGTTACAATCAGTCTGGAGCACTTCTAGATTAACCAGTCTATTGGTAAAATAGTACTAAGACTTTGAATCACTAAAGTGTGGATGTAAAAAGTCAACATGCCCAGATTATAATGTCTGGTTTTTGTGTCATTAAAAAAGGAGAATGTGATAAATCATTTAGAAATCTTCTTTTAACCTCGTCAATTCAACTGAAAAATGTCATGTATTATCCATGTGTCTGAACTGTGCAGAGTTGAAAACATTCACATTGGATAAAATCTCCCAGCACTGGTCTGACGGAACTAAACCAAAAACTTTCACTATATTTCCAACACGTATGTCTGACACAACAACACAGAACACACAATAACCCATTCAATGAAATACATACATGCTAATGGATGAAATCACTCTGGGATTACTTTTCTTCTGACATAACAAGGGGTGGATGGAACCATGAACAGTTCTGAATAATACTTTTGATTTTGCTAGAAAGCTCAAAATGAAGACGGATTTCATGTTTCAGCATTGCTGAGTCAAAGCATATACCCATATCAATATAAGAATGCTTGAACCTCATCATAAGTTCAGACTGGAACTTGATAACATGAGCAATTTGATGGAGGACAACGTTTTCTTCCTCTCTTCCATGGCAGCTTCACACAGATTCTATCAGAGTATCAGTAGAATCATTAAAGGTTTCCCCCTAGTGGAGCCCAGGACACACAACACTTCAGATTAACCAGCCGCTAACCTAGGGAAGTTTTTTTTTTTTTTCTTTAAAGAAAGGCATCTTTACATATTTTAATGCTTTATTAATAAAATAATAATTGCCATACCCCAATCTAAAATGAATGTTCTGATACAAAGACGATGAACTCCTACCTAGTTTGAATTAAAGACCAGAAACTTTTGTGTTTTTTCTGCTCAGTAACAGATTAGATTATTTTAGGAAATGTTTGTGATTCTTTTGTGTCTGGATTCGTTTATCTAAGGCCATGGACAAGCAGGTAATGCATGAAACTGTAACTGACTATCCTTGTGTGGACCTGGATTATCATAAAAAAACAAAACTTGTTTTATCCACAGTGGGATGGAGCAGCTGTTGACTAAATCCATGGCCAGGCACTGAAGAAAGTTTTGTTACCTTGACAGTAGGCCCCTGTCCCCCAAAGCAGAACCTTTTAGAGCAACACCTTTTTACTTCCCACTGTTGGAATCTCAGACTGCGCCAAGTTTCAGGTTTCAAGTTAAATCCTAGTAAATAGCGTTGATAGTAGCTGTAGGATTACCTTATCTCATTAAACTGGGACTGGAGCTCAACGGAGATGAAAAACAGTCCAGAAATCAAGACAATATCAATGACATTTCTTTTTGCATTTCAAGAATGTGCTCTTGTAATGAATTATAAGCATGTATTTTTAATTTTGGAAGTTTCTATAAGCCATTTCTTTCTGTGACCTTCTCAAAATATCTATGTTAAGTGCAAACAAAGCAGCAAAAACATCACTTTGTTTAATTGATCTGTACATGAATCTTTAACTCGTAATGGTTTGTAAACAAATGTGTGTTTTTGTTCCCTGCATTACAGCATTTCAGAAATGCAGTGACAGTGCATTTCTGAAAAAGTCTACATTAAATACGATATAATTCAATCTCTTCTTAACTGGTTTTCTTGTTTAACTTTGCCTCTGGTAAGTCATTTACGCTGTAGGGAAATCTGTAACATTTCTTTAAAAAAATTCACAAAAAAGTTCACATTTGAGTGAAGTGTCAGGTATGATACAACATATGTTTTAATAAGACTTTCCTAAAATTCAGCTTTTATTGGTTAGTTTATACTGAGACATTACATACTGTCTTTTCCTCCCAGTTTGTAAACCTGCATCATACATGTGTGCCACCTTCTTCAGACCGGTGGAAAAACAAGCTCTGGATAGTTTGTCTCATAGACTCGCCGTTTTCACGTCCATGTAAACTCGTCAGGCTTTCTGCCAACTTTTCTCTTTCTGTCAGAAGCTGTGAGATCAAGGCTGGAGTCTCAGCTGGGCACTCAGCAGGAGCTGGCAGAGCATTACACAAACATTTTAATAAAAAACGGAAGTAGTCCAGAACAGTTCCTCTGGTTAATCGGATGCAGTCCTGCCAGCTCTGTCTCAGCCTTGACACGGTCAGAGCAGCATCGGAAATTCGTATTTCGGAGAATTGGAGACCACAAGGCTCGTCCATGCATCCTACAATTCATCTTCCTATTTATCCTCCACTGTGTTGATTCAGCTGTTTGAAAAGCTGGGTCTCAGTGAAAGTTGTTTTCTCCAAACACCAGGTGGCAGTGTTTCCTCACCATCAACTAGAGCTGCTGCCCTGCTGCTCTGTGGAAGCTGAAACGAAAAGAAAAGCTTGAGGTCAAAAACAGAACAAGCCAAATAGGAGCTAAATCAGGCGAATATCTGAAGATAAAACTATAATCTTTGGCACTAACTTTACAAAGAGGTAAAGAGTTGTTACCTGTTAGATCTCTGAAGCGCTTCTTAGCCTGGGCTCGCTCCTCAGAGTCAAAGTACCAAACTGTGATGGCATACCTGAAACCAATACAACAGTGAGTTCAGTGGTTGCATCTTTTTGACAAGTTACAAATATAAATTCTGCAAGAATGGTTCAGTGGAGCCCCGCCTGTTTGTGGCTACGTTTCTCAGATTTTTTTTTTTTTATTGTACGTAGTGCAATGCTACTTGAAACATTATTTCCTGGCATTTGCAAAGCTGACAATCCAGCCACAACATTCATTTTCTGCTGACATCCAAGATCGGACATAAGGCAGAGCATGGATGTTAGCTTTTCTGTATTTGCCAAGATGCTTTCCAGTGTGTGTATTTCTGGCATACCTAAGGTATATTTGGTGTTTGAGCTACAGAAATAAGCATTTTAGAGACAGTTAGTCTCTAAAATGGTTAGTGGATCCCATCTATTCAAGATGTAAGATTTTTTTTAATAAATAATTTGTTGCTATGTCCAGCCTGTGCGCTTTTTTCCTGAGGTTTACCTGGTGGAATAGGAGGGTTGCACCTCGTGTGGGTTCCTGCGGTCAGACCAGAAGATGAGGAGCCTGTCAAAAAGCGGCTTGATGTCAGCCACGTAAGGTTTTCCTTCTGGAAAGATCCTGAGGACACCACCATGCTCCTGTCAGCACAAACACGTCAAACTATTAAGCAACAGTCACTGAAGGGCGGTTTGATTCCAATTTCAAATTGGATCAGCAATTTAAAATTTTAGGTTTTCATTTCACCATCATTATGCTGTATTCAAGCCAACATGGCCATAAACAGAGAAGACAGTAGAGCTTGCGGCACCTTTGGGTTCCAGTTCTTGTTCAGGTAGTAGATGCAGGTAAGACGGCGTCCGTCACGGTTTGGGTTGTCCACATGCTTCACGTAGCCTGCTCCATTTCCTGGGTAGCATGCCACCATAGCCTAAAGACAAACAGATTCACATGAATAGGAAGCATCAAGTTATCCAAGAGAATGTATCATCAAAGTTGATTCTAGATAGCAAAAAGTGTTAATTGTCTCCATCTAAGAGAATATTTATGGAAATAATGAGGAAGAGGATTCACAGTGAGTACTTCACACCATCAGCACCAACTCAGAAGCTGATGAATATCAGCTGCAGCAGATGACAGAAGCTTCCTGTACAGCCGCCTATGCAGAAGTTGTGTGCCTACACCCTCAGCAGCACGTACACAAATAGTGCACATGCTTACTCATCTTTGCACAAGTGGGTCTGTGTGTGGGCGTTTCTAGCTGTTTTGTTACGTAGGACTGGCTTAGTTTGGACCACCAGTCCTTAAGGAAAACAAATCGAAACAGGGGTGAACTTCAGGAAAGTGGGTTAGACTTTGCACTGTAATTATTAGCTGTGTTGAAAACAGCTAGTAAAGCGTGGGCATGTGAGGGCCATAAACAGAGAAGAGGATAGCTCATATCCTGGGGCAATATTCACTCCCGGGTCACGTACGCATTAATCTTCTTCAAAGATCCCATTCTAAATCAACCACCTCAGTGCTGTGATACACGCTCTACATCTGGCATTTGAGTGAGAATGAGCAGAAGCATGTTGTATACGTTAGAAGTGAGACGTCTCTCACTTCGTTACAACAGATCAACAATTTTATCAACTCCTTCAGCCTGATAAGAACTTCTGGTTGGAACAAAGCTGTAAATATTAGTTTTATAAAAGTGAAATCTTGTTTAAGAGAGGATAAGGAGCATTGTTTACCCTGCACGTGCGACCTGATTGGCCGTGACCTTTACACCAGAGCAGGAAGTGTTTGCTTGGCTAAGACCAGGATATGATTATCAAATATAAGACTGTAAAGGTCAATAGAAACTGTGGACTTCCTACCACAGAAAATAAAAACAAAGCAAAGTCAATGCCACAAGTAGCTGATCCAGCTCTTTGGTGGATCAGCTACTTGTGATCCACCAAATAGCTGGCTCTATTTATCACTAGTGAAAGCAGTGAAAGAACCCCTAACAAATGGTTGGGGATTGTTTCACTATTTCACTAGTGAGTTTCAGGGTAAAGGTGCTTGTGCCTCTCAGCTCCAAGATGTGGACATGTTTAGTTTAGCAACAGGCAGCAGAAACATGAAAGACCGAGCAATATTCACTCCCAGCCTGCCTGAATACTTTGTGTCCTGCCAGGATTTCTCTTTTGTTTGTGCTATAAAAAAAACAAGAGCCATTTCTCCAGCTAGCCATAGTCTCCCACGTTTGTTTTGACTGTATTTACCCAGAATGCACTGGGCTGGACTCCACTTCCTGCTTTTGGAACAGTCTCTGGTCTGCTTGGTTGAACAGCAACAATGTTCACTTCAACTGAAGTGAACAAGGTTCAAACTCTGTCTGCATCAGAGTTTGATTCACACTTCCAGAAATAAACCAGACTTTGTACACAAACATATCAGAGTTAGACTAAAGACGACGAAACAGGGCTGGTGTGAACCTCAATGGAGGAAGACATATTGAAACTTCTAAATTATTCAATTGCAGGACATTAAGATTATGATACGGATTACAATTAACCTACGGTAATGTTTTTCTATATCTCTCCTGTCTTTACTTCTTTCCCTGCCTTGCTATCTCCACTAAAATATAAACCCTGTGAAGACAGACTATCCAACAGACCAACTAAACTACTGCCCTGAAGAATTTGCATGCATTCAACCTGAAATAGAACAATTTAGTAAATATTGTTTCTGAGCAGTTCTCTTGAAAATCACTGCTGAACACATTGATATTGCAGCGACTTCTTTCCTGTGGAACTCTGTCCTATTTGTCTTGACATCAGCTCCTCTGGGTTTCTGATGACGACAAACCCCCAGCACTGATAAAGAGCTGGTGAACTGATCCGGCACCGCAGTCTGGCTGCGGGAATATCACGCAAGCTTGTTTACTCACTAGCACCAAAGCACGTACGCACACGTGCGCTGTACATTTTTATCATCATCGCCACACAAGCGAAGTGAAAAAAAATGTAGAAACACAGAGGAGGGGAAGTGGAGCCCAGCTGAAGAAAGAGATTCAAAACCAAACGCCTCCAAGTTTAAACGCTATCTTATCTTATTTACAAAGAAAGCCCGGGGTGGTGGTTGGGAAGCTCTGAGCAGCAGTTTGGCTGATGTCCAGCCTCTTGATGGTTTAATGACAGAGCTACGTGAGGCATGTGAAGCTGCAGGCCGTCTGCACAGCTGCCCACATCTTTCCACTGCTTCTGTGCCAGTCTCCAACACCTCAACAAACAGACTCTCACTGGGCTGTGACCTTTATGCTATTGCCTCAGTTTGTGAAGCACAAATAAAAGAATCGCTCATTCTAAATCATTCTGTTTGAAAAGGCAGAGCTGTAAGTTCACGTTGTGCTCCTGGACAGAGGAGGCCCAAGGCATGTGTGAGTTAAGCGGCTGCTTAGGGCCGTTATACCAGCTGGGGGTGGTGTGGGAGCTAGATTCTCCCCAAGAGCACCTAGCTGGCATAATAACACAAACATATATTTTAAAAAACATTGAATAAAACAAGCTACAATTTACACATTGAAAAACTATTTCAATGTTATTTTTATAGTTGCTGCACAAATAATGGGTTGATTTCTTCCTGCTGTTGGCTGCTGCCACTGCTGAGGAAATACGAGGCATCAAACTTCTTTACTGTTCAATTTAGTGTTTATCTAAATTTGCTTTCAAATAATTAAAATAATATGACACGCTTCTCTGCATTTCAAAATCCAAATATATTCTTCTGTTTGCTACTCATGTAAGGTTAAAATCAACAGCCATAATAACACTGGTACGATGTAATTAATTTACATCATACCAAAAAAATAAAAATAAAATGTATGTTACATACATGGAATAGCTTAGGAATGATAAAGAATATGAAGTTGACATGTTTTCATTGTGTATGGGGGGCCCCAATGAAAATCTGCCTAGGGTCCCAAAAAGGCTTGTGCCGGCCCTGATAGCTGACATTCTAAAAACAAAGCTGTTTGAGTTCCACTGTGTTCTGTTCCACCAAATAGAGCTAAAATCATTTATTATATTAAAATGACAAATTCACATCAAACAGATTAGAAATATGCTGTTTAAGTTTGAGGAGTTTATGGTTTTCCATGGAAATGTTGATCATCTTTCCAAAATTTTTTTTTTTTTTTTGTTACCAACAGGTACTGTGTGTGTGAGTGTGTGTGTAGGCTTGTTTCCCTTAACACCCCCTCCCAACGTTTCCAACTTAGTGTACACTGCTGGAGCTGGAGATGGGCGGGCATGATGGGAATGAGTGTGTGTGTGGGAGTGGGGGTGGGGGTGTGTTTGCATGTGTTTGTTTGTGTTTAGTTTACTATAAATCTGTATGAGTGAGCAAGCCTGAATTGGTTCTGAGAAGAAGTGAGACAGTGAAAATCTGAATGAGGGAGATCGTGGGAGAGATGAAGACATGAGCCACACCAGTGGGAGTGGGTTTTTCATCGTGTTTCATCTAAATTCTGGCTCAGGAAAATTTTCCAAACAAACTAGTGATCAGTTAGTCTGAAGGATCAGAACACAGTGTGTACAGGAACATTTATCCCCGCCTGTCTGACGGGGGGTCAGGAAGCAGAGCGTTGACCCACTGACCCACTGACACCCTCACACAAGATGCTGTGGAATTGGTGGCTCTCATAATGGCCTTTTCGGACCTCTACTATCCACCGGGTGCAGACAGTGATGAGCTACAGACGGATATCTGATGTTACTACAATTCACTGCAGGATTTTAGATTTTAACCAGAGGTTTGAACATTTCTGCTTATTTAATGCATCGTTTTTCTGACAGAAAGCTTCCCTGGATTCTGAACGAGTCAGAACTAATGAGGTCTGAAGAATGTGTTGAAGTCTGCATGTGTATGTAATGAATGGCTGTCGCCAGAAGGGGGCAGGCTAAGAGAAATGTGGAGCATCCTGTTTAATGCTTCAGCTCTGCTAAGACAACAAACAGAACTGAAGATCTTTAGTGTAGCTTTTTCAGTGGGTTTTTCTCTTTTATTATCATCCTTTTTTGGCACTTTATGGACCAATATGAAAGCTGGGACCAAGGTCTATAGTCAATATTAATATTGATGCTTCAGCCCATAACCGATATTTAACAACATTATGATTTTTCACTATGCTTTTGACACCTTGAAAGAAAAGACCACACCTCTGCTTCAGCTAAACTCCCCACAATTCTTTGCTGTATCACTATCACTGTCATGACCAACCTCCTCCACTCCCCAACCACAACCAGACAGAAACTAAATATGCTTAATTTAGTGGACCGATACCAATATGTTAAAAAATGACTGATATCAGCCGTTAGTGCCGAAAGCTGGGACCAAGGTCTATATTCAATATTAATATTGATGCTTCAGCCCATAACCGATATTTTACAACATTATGATTTTTCACTATGCTTTTGACACTATGCTATATCGTGCATCCTTACAAACCAAAACAAAAAAAAGTAATCATACAGTTTTGTTCTGATCACCTAGAGACAAAAACAAATAGGCAAACGTTATATGGATATAGTTGCAGTTTTTTCTTTCATTACATGTTTGTTATATTAATAGAAGCAAAACAAGAACGAATCAGATCAGAAGTAGAAAAACAACTAAGAAAAATCCTTTATGCTTTCAGGTAAATCCATCCTTATCATGTAAATAAATGATCTCGTGGTATTTTACTTCATCTAAATCTGCTTGTGCAACAAAGGAAAGAAGGGAGAACAATATCTTTTTAGAATGTTTTTTTTTCTGTCCTTGTCCTGTAAATCGCCTGGCTGCTGATTTTAATCTGCGTCCTATAATTTATTCATTGTTTAACTGCAGGTTATCCTGCGATTATCTTATGTATATAAACATTTTGTATCAAGTGCAAAAGAGAAAAGTAATGAGCATCTATAAAATGCATAGATGTTCTCAGGAGGCTGCATCTCTAATTTAGGGCAAGTATAAAATAAAGAAGTTTTGAGAATTGAAGCAAGTAGAGAACATAGAAACACAGAGGATCTAAAAGTCTGATTGCCTTTGTTTTCTAAAACGTTAAAAGCATTTATGGCAGCTGTGATGCGGCCAACACAACGGAACTGCAGCTGATGTCAGTGTTTTTAAAGTTTCTAAGGAGGGGCGTCCTTACCTTAGACCTTTCCCGGATCGCCTTGACTCCCAGGCGGCTGCCGCACACGGCGATGAGCCGATCGATCAGATTGAGCAGGAAGCTGATCGCCTCGCAGCCGCGCTCCGAGCCGCTCACCCAGGCGATCTGATCCCCGCGGATGCTCTTGCGGCTGACGCCCGGGATGGAGCCGGCCAGCCGGCCGTCTTGGAGCTGTCCGGAGCGGTGCATCTCCACCACCTGGTCCAACACGGCGCTTCCGGCCAGATCCCCGAGGAGACCATCCACGTAGCAGAAGCCGTGGGACAGCAGAGCCGGAATGAGCCGCTCCAGAGCCAACCGCTCCAAGTCCGTGTAAGACACGTTCTCAATAAAGGGCATTTTGACGGGCGGACTTGAACTTAAGTAGAGTGTTTAAAAAAGTTCAGCTAAATTTTATAAACAGAGAGAGGAAAGTTGCGTGTGCGGACAGCTGTCAGAGACTCAGCTGAGACTGATGTTCCCTGTCGATCTGCTGTCAGAAAACATCTGATAGCTCAGAGAACCACAGGGCCGTTAGAAACACTGAACATCGCAGAGGCAGCCACTTTCCCAACATACTGCTTCCGGTAAGCACTTCAAAAAATAATGTCAACTTTAAATTTCAAAACGACATTACGTACCTCTCCTACCATACACTCTTCTATTCATGTAATGTACTAATCAATATATAGGAAACAATGGAATAGCATCAAAACATTAGTTTGTTTGTTTCACAGTAGAGTAATTACATTCCAACAGCAGATAAGCAACTAGAAAAAATAAATGCTAATAAAAGAACATCCAAAGATATATCAGATGTTCTGATGTACAGTACAGAGGGTTTCCTTCCTCTTCTTTTAAATCAAAGGAAAAATTTAATTAATAAAAAAAAATGAAAGAAAGAAATAGTTCAGCAATCTTCAGAATCCAGCTTTTGCAACAAGTAGATGAAGATAGAAGAGGCAGGGCTCTTAGGTCTAATCTAAATGATGTTAGCTGTTAGCCTCTCACTGTAAACATTTCAAAATAAAAAAAATAAATATTTAGTTTCTTTCTATATACAGTGTTTTAACAAAAAGAGGGAGTCAAGGTTGAAT
This sequence comes from Brachyrhaphis roseni, assembly GCA_903066815.1. Classification (NCBI taxonomy): domain Eukaryota; kingdom Metazoa; phylum Chordata; class Actinopteri; order Cyprinodontiformes; family Poeciliidae; genus Brachyrhaphis; species Brachyrhaphis roseni. Next base: position 13,273 of record CAEFZY010068366.1, read on the forward strand.
TAGTGCACATTTGCAAGGTGTCAATCTGAGACATCAAGGTGGAAGAAGCTGCCTCTCTGCTGGATGCTTTTTGCAAACAGCACTCTGAGATCTAAACAGTTCATGTCCAGGATGTGTGGGGTCTGCAGAGATGTTGGCTGCCCTTTTCTTGAACATAAAACTGTACAAATCCTGTATTGAGGAAAGCTCAGTCCTGATTATCCTTTCCACTGTTTGAACTCATTCTGTTCTGCAGGTGAGCCAACATTTCAGCTTTCATACATTTAGCCACCAATCCACTGTTTGGATCAGTGTTTGAGCTGTTTTTATTACATGACAACTATTCATCATGAAACTAAACCAACACAACTCAACAGTGACACTAGGGCTTTATTTTGAAAAGCAGGTTCTACATGTTCCGCTGTTGTTCCCGCTGCTGCACACAGACTGTGTGTGCCGGATGTGAGAGCGGTGTGGGACGTGCTGAATGTGATGTTCACTGTGCTGAACTGGAGCTGAGGAACGGAGGCGGGAGAGAGAGAGAGAGAGAGGGGGGGGGGTCCCTGGCTTTAATGACAACATGTGACGCCACACTTCTTATTAAAAGTATGTTTTGGGTAAAGTAATCGGGACTCGGGAGCCTTTAATGTGAAGCCAGACGCGCAGCATTTCAAAGGTTGTGGGTTCTCCTCTCGTCAGCAGTGGAGCTGAATATATTATACTGTTCTACTGTTAAAAGTTTAAAAGATAAATGTTAAATGTTCAGGGTTAAAAGACAATACGAGCTGTTTTCGACGTGCTCGCGCACTGGGCATACCCGGCGCCATTGAGAACAACGTGGAGCTCATGTAGCCCGCGAGACTTCACGAGCTCAGTTCCTCCTGTTAGCAGTGGACGTGATCTTTGCCACGCGCAGGGAAACTAACTGTTGCTACAGCTGAACATTAGCATTAGACATGGGCATAATAAACTTCTACCAGCACTCTGAACTAAATAATCAGTCAGTTATTAATCAGTCAGCTCAAAACAGAACTGATTCAATAGACAGAAGTTGCGTGTCGATTCCTTTCTGTTTATATGGCCGTAAGAAACAGCGATTACTGCGCAAAGTCACGGAGTAAATTTAGTTTGCAAAGGAAACTAAATTCCTTTAGTCTCCTGTTATGTTCGTTTCTGAGGTACAGCAATAATGTTCGTGGGTCAATTTTAGTGTTTAATCATGCAATAGTGTTAAAAAAAATCCTATAAACATTTTTGTATCTGATTATTAACTCCAATACTAACCATTTCAATCAATATTTGTTTAATGATGTTTTTTTTATTATTTCCCACAAATAAAGGATCAATGACGACAACTCGCTCATTTACTCTTTGGACATAAAAAATGGAATTTACATTTTTTATGTCCACTAAAAAAAACCTAGACACACAAAAAAACAATAATTTCCTTGAAATTGATCTTTGGTAAAAAAAAAAAAAATTATATTACATTTTTATTTTTTTTTTTTTTTTTCAATGGGTGATCTTTATAATTGAACTTGAGACACATTCAGGGTCAAAACTACCTGCTGATTAAAATCAAGACAATTGAGTCATACAGAGAGTATTTATGTTTTCCTCCATTTCTGCTGAGTGTCACTCAGTGTGGGTGGAGTTTGACCACAGGAACTGAAAAGGTTCCCGTTAAAAGTTGTATGAACACCTGCTTTCTCGCAGTTTCCTAAGTAAATAGATTAGTGAGAAAGTGGACTTGTGTGCGTGAGCATGTATGTGTATGGTGTGGTGTGTGTAGTGTGGTGTGTGTGTGTGTCTGTGTGGTGAAATATGGTTCATAGCTGCAAGAAAACATATAGAAATGGATATTTTTTTTTATCCTTTTTTGCCCTTCAACTTGACTGCTGGGTCAAATTGACCCGAACAGTATATATGTAAAAAGTAGAACGGGGGGTTGCAAATGTGTAAAATGAATAAATTTTCAATTTGTATGTAGAGTGCACCTATTAAGACAAATAGAAAGAGTTTCATGCAAAAAAAAAAATACTTCCAACTATTTTTTTAAAAAAATTTAAACTTTAAAACGGGTCAATTTCACCAGCAACATAACAGGAGGGTTAAACGGTTAAACTTTATAGCATTTTATCTTCATGAAGCCCCAAACTTTACCAAACATTTACAGTGATTTTGTAGTTTAAGAGCAACACAGAGCTGTGAAGTGGAAAGAAACTGATGAGGTTTCACAAATATAATTCAGAATGCATTTCATTCAGCACTTTCTGACCCCTACATGCATAAGTGGGTCAAAAATGACTGGGTGAGGTCGCTTTCTTACTATGTTTTTGACACAACATTCGCATCATTTCACTATTCCACGTATTTTTCAAGAAATGGGTTATTGACATCATGCAACTTAAAATTCAATCTTACCTCCTCTTGATTACATTTACATTTCGAATTACAAACCCCGAGCTTCCATAAGTGGGTTATGACCCACATTCATTTTGCAATTTCATTGAAATATTTGGTTCTGATGGACTGTGACTGACAGTAATGTATACTTTGAGAACCAAACAGAAATCTCAAATCTAAAGTTTATACTTTAGATTTGATATAACATTTGTTTTTTACCCCATAGTTGTATTTGTACAATTGCTAACTAATCAGCAATTTTATTCAGTTCAGTTTATTATAGAACAACTTAACTGTTTTCCTTAGTATTGCTCTAAAACTGAGATGACAAAATGTAATCTCAAGGGACTTAAAAAAAAAAAAAGTAATTTCAATCCATTCCAGTTGTTCAGTTCATTATTCAATTAGCTTAAGTTTTCTAAGGAAAAGACTGACGTGGTGACAGTAGATAATTGCTTGCATTGTGACTTTGGAGCAATCGTTCATACTGAGCATGCATGTAGCATACTAGTTATGCTACATGCATACCAAGTATGCATACTCAGTATGCTACATGAGGAAAAATTCCCTCCATTGTGTATCTTTGTATGCGTGTTTCATCACAATCATTCATTTTGTCTACTTTACAGTTTTCTGAACTAGCCAACACCACCTTATTAACAGGGTCTGTGTCATTCATGACTGAACTAAAATAAATAATTTTCTTCCATTGTCTAAAAATGCGAGAAAATGTTTTATATTTTCAATCAATAGACAACAAATAAATGTTTCAGATTTGACTAAAAGCCATCTTACAAGACAACACTTTAACCAGCTAACCTCCACCCGCCAGAAGCTTATGCACAATTGTTTTACATTCCCAAATGCCAATGGTCACAAAAATAGTATACTAACTCCCACATGCTTATGGTTTTTCTCATTTGAAAGCTCTTTTCTTCTAGTTTCTGGAGATATGTGTATGAACTCTGTAGGTGGTTCACAACTTGAGTTA
>CAEFZY010068370.1:0-20236 GCA_903066815.1 Brachyrhaphis roseni
GTCTTTTTTTTTGTTTGCATGTTTTCTCTTTTGCTGCGCATTTGCACCTGTCGGCCACCGTAGTTATGTATTTTAGGGATTTACAGAAGTGTAAAAATCACTTTTAGAAAATAAATGAATGAATAAATGCAACTGTTATAGATGGCATTAAAAATATACACATTTATTTATGTGATGGAGTATTTTAATTTTAGATAAAACTACTCTGAGAAAATGTTTAACTCTGCTGCCTTTATTTTTACTTCAGAGCAAAGAAACTGGTTGGTTGAGCTCAAAAGATAACACAAATAATTTTTAAATATATTTGTTTAACAGATCATAACATATTAACAATAAAAATCAACACATTCATCCATTAAATTGAAATTATTCTGCTGAAACTGGTCAGAGTTATTTTATAAATCTTAATATTGAACTCATTTAAATGCGTTGTTATTTAACTCATAGGGAGATTAAAAAGTTTATTTAATCTGTTTCTGGTTTAGCAGCGTTTTTCTCAGTCATGTTTCTGCCTGTTGCAGATAAACTTCTCCCACTCTGCAGGTTTCATAAACATGAGAAAAAACCAGATGCTGTTCTGCTCTGCAAACGTTCAGTTTAATGTTTAACAACAAAAGCAGTCAGAATAAAACTTTAAATAATGTTTAACAGGATTTGATTGGGGATTTTGTTTTCTAAGTTTTGCACTGAACACCTTTTGATTTTGTTGCTTTTGGATTAAGATAAACATGATAAAATGTCTGACAGCTGTCAGAATTATAATAGTTTTGAGTTTTTCATTATAGTTAAATTTTTTTGTGACTTTTTGTTTGTTTTAATTAGTTTTTCAGAGAGTTTGATAGTTTTATTAGTTAAATATAGTTTAGTTTTTTAATATTTAAAGTAATGTATTGTGATTGTTTATTGAATGATCAACAGAAGATATAATTTTTTAAATATATAATTAATATAATCTTTTATTGTTGAACAAGCAACCGAGTTCAGATGTATCCTGACTTTTGCGGACGCCATTTTGTGGATTAGCGTAGCGTAGCCGCTAGGAGGAATACGGAGAGCTGAAATTTCCCGACAACTGACATAAACTGCTTGTGTTTGGAAAAATATCAATTTCACATCATCTTGAAAGCTTAATAGATTCATAAATATGAAAATTAAGTATATTATATCTATAATTTTAGTTTTAGAAGTGCACAATATGGTTCTGTTACCTGAAATCTACGTTCTCAGATTCAGTTTTGGTCATTTAGTCGGTTTTAGTTGGCTGTGACGACCCTGGTGGCGGCTCTGTGAGTTGGCTGTCTGTTTTTCTGTCTGCCTGCAGGCATGGTGCTGTCGGTGTTTGTCGTCCTGCTGCTGACCGTCGTCTTTGAAATCCTCAAAGTGTGGCGGGTTTGGCTGAGCAGCGGCTCCTGGCCGGCCCTGCCTCAGTCGGCGTACGCCTCCGCGTCGTCCGAGAGCTGCTCCGTGCTGGACGCCAGCCCCTCCGAGTCCTCGCTCACCTCCAGAGAGACCCAGCCGCCGAGCGCCAGGAACAGGTGGGAACGAGTCTCTGAGGTTCATTAGTAGGAGAGAAGCGATTACGCATATTCATACCGAACATATGTAGAAATGCTCTGTAGGGCAATTGTAAAAAGCGACGCCAAAACCAAACAACTTTGGATCAAATTTGTGGATCAAGATTATGTGCACAAACAAGCAATTTGATACATAGTCAAACTCAAAGGCTTTTTCTGCAAAGTTGCAACATTTGTTAGATTTTCAGCTGCTGCGGTTCTCTTTCACACTGCTTTGTTAAATGAACCAAACTATTTAAAAAGGGTGTTCCCCTCCTCGCCTGTGGGGGCGCTACACCAAGAATCACTGAAGGAAATCGAACAAAAACCTCTGATGCCACCGAGCTCCACTTCCTTCTTAACAAAATGTTAGCAAAAATGGAGTAACGTCACATTTCAGCGTTTGTAGGATTTCTTTTTAGTCTTTGGTTAAAAAAAACAAGCAAACATAAATTTATTCAGCTAACGCTAGTTAGCATGTTTGTTGGGTTGTATTTACCCAGAATTCCCTGTGCTGTTGTCCACTTCCTGCTTTTGGTCCACTTGGCGTTCACATACACATTCTAACAGCACCAGAGTTCACTTTAACCAAACCAAGAGATTTTTTTTTAACTACTTAAACCTTTTTATATTAATATTAGAAATGCAACAAGAAGAATGGAATTTATTTTTTAAATAAAAAAATAAGCATTTTATTTCCTAAAATGCAACAACCTTTTAGTGAACTAGAAGCAGGTGAAACATTTTTATCTTAAATTCAAATGTATGTATATATAATTACTCCTCTAAATGTTATTTTACTTTGACATCCGTATATTCCAGTTAATCGTTTTCCAAAGTTAGTTGACGGTTAATTGAATATTCGCAATTAATCTGATTAATCGTTTCAGATCTAATTAAAACATTTGTTTGTTCTCAAATATCTGCACTCTTATTAAAAAAAAGAAGCCTTTAACAACAATTTTGACTATTTTTTATTAATTTCTCTTGACTGAAGGGAACCAGAGAGATGCCAAAGCGTAGATTTTTGTGTAACGTTTCACCCCAGTATGATGAAATGACTGTGTTGGTCTGCAGATGGCTGCAGCACGTCATCCAGACGTGCCTCCACGTCCTGCAGGTGACGCTCGGCTACATGCTGATGCTCTGCGTCATGTCCTACAACGTCTGGATCTTCCTGGGCGTCGTCCTCGGCTCCGCCCTCGGCTACTACGTCGCCTTCCCTCTGCTGTGCCAGATGTCTCTATATGGCCGGGTCCGGCACTGAACAGGCAAACCATGAAAAGTCACGTTCTTTGGACTCCACTGCATGTGTACAGAGAGCCGCCTCACAATGACTTGCAGAAAACTCACCTGTACCTGAAACCAGAACCGCAGGAGTGGACCAGAAAGTGTTTATCAGGCCAGAGTGGACGTGAGCACAAATGATGTGGTTTGTCTGCAGGGCTGATGGGTTGTTATGCTAAAACATATTATGTCAGGAGTTGTGTGTGTGTAGAAGAAAACACCTGCTGCTCTCTGCCTTTCTGTTTCGGCAGTAAAAGCTAATGTCTGGCGCTGCAGCAGTGGTGTCCAAACTTTTGCCCTGAAGGCCAAAACTGTCAAGTTTAAACAACATGCAGGCCACTTGTTCACTAAATTAAAAATGAAAAAAGAACTTAACAAGTAAACTTGTTAAGTTCTACCTCCTTAACTATAAACTAAATTTACATCCAAAGCACAAATGACGTTTGGGCTGTTGCCTTGTTAAAACGAAAACAATTTCCAATTTTTTTGGGTCATTAGTTGTTTTATGTTCCATTGGCCAAATAGTTGCCATTCTTCACTTGTGGCCAGGGGCCGAACAAAATTATTTCAAGGGTCACAAGTGGCAACCGGGCCACACGTTGGACACCCATGTACTGTAGTAACACTGTAACACTTTGGTCAGAAATCTGCCTCTTTCAACAGATTGTTTACAAAGCAGATATATGTATTTTTTTGTGTATGTTCCAGATTTTCAGTAAACTCAAATGAAGTGTTCTGCTAGTTGAGGAAGCAAATCATTTGATTTTTAGTCTGGAAACTCCTCTGATGAGTCATTTTGGCCATCGGCAGTCACATGCTCCATTTTGTTTTCTTTTTTCTCCGTCAGAAACTGCTGTTGCCTTGTAGCCGTTTGTTTTTGCTTGAAATGAAAAACTTTTTACGACCCATATCTTAACAGCTTGTGATTAATGTTTGTGATTCTATATTTGCGATTTTGTTTGAATCAAAAATAAAAATTAAAGCTGCTGAATATTTGCATCTTTGGAAATATCAACCTCCAACTCAGAAGAGTTGGATGTTTTTGAACAGTAATATTAATTCCTTTACCACATTCTGTCATTGAATGCATCATTGCTTCTGAATAATGTCCAAAGTGTATTTGATGGAAAGAGTTTGTTCTTTTTCAGGGAGATATTTTCACAGAAATATTCCTGAAATGGAAAAAATACAGCTACAGCTGGCCCCCGCCTGTTCACGGTTCAGTATTTATGGATTTATTTTTTTTTGAACATAACTCCAAATAATCTGCAGAAAACTCGACTCTGTGTGAGTCTTTTTGTAGATCATACCTAAAATAATTAAAGCAATAATTAGGGGCACTTGTGGCCCCTAACCCCAGCAAATACCAGTTGTTCACTGTATTTCGGAAAGAATGACTATTAGACTTCCTAACAATAGATTTAAAAAAAAAAAAAATCTAATTTGTAAACTGCATGCTTTTCTCAAAAAATACTTTTGTTTCAAATTGTGATTTAAAGAGCTTTTTTTTTTAATTTATTACAGAACCCTCACTCTATTTTATTACTGAGTTATCGCTTGTTCTGTTTACTATTGAACAAGTAAAATATATATATACAGCATATATATATATGAGCAGTTCAACATAAAATTGGAAGTTTTGGTGCCCCAAAGAAACATTAGGCTGAAATTACAGCGTATTTTTACCGAAATAGCTCATCTTTTAACCTCAAAAAGCAAAGAAACTCTTTGACTGCTGTCTGTAGAGAAAATATTTTACATTAAAAATATAATAGTGAATTTTGAGACTCCTCTGATGTCCACACACAAATGCACAGAACAAGATGCACAAAACTAAGGTCTCAAAATTCACACACAAATGCAGCACAACCGACCAGGCAGAAGCAGCTTGTCAATCAAGAAATATTTGTCTGCATAAAACATACAAGCGTGGATCTCGTTCTGAGCATCTGTGAATTATGACACTGTTTTAGCTCCATACACGTGAACGAGTCAAGGTTCTTGCGTCATGTAGCCAATGGCTATTTTGCTAGCTTAGCTTTCACCGACGCATGAAACGGAAAAATGAGGGATATTTTGTAAGGACGGTTTCACCGAAAGCCGGAAACCGAACTCCCGAACCTCCAGTTGAATTTAAAATTTCTCAGGAGTCATAAAAGTGGATCTTATGTGCTGCTTTTATAAAGCGGGACTCATTTTCAGCTTTGCTAGCCTCTGATTCAGCTAGCAAGACCCGCTCTGGAGACGGTGTTGTGCGTAATATTGCGACTCCTGCTTTCTTGTTTTTTCCTGTTTAATTGCACTTTTTTTGGGGAAACGTTTTTACTTTAAAAGTCCAAAATATTTACTCCGTAAATGCCAAGACTTCTGTAATTATGGTATTATTGTGTGTGCCTTCTTCAACGGATGAGACGTCTTGAACAAGATGGCTGCCTTCACAAGTTACGGATGTCTTCTACACTACATTAGCTGTCCGTGCAGGGAGGTTTCCCCTGATTCTTCCCATCTTTAGAAGCCTATTTGAGTAAACATGACTTGGAACCATGGGAGTATGAGATCTTGGTATCGGTGGAGGTTGTAGAGATGGCTTCATCCAGCATGAGGACACAGGAAGCTGAGGTAAGTCAGCACTGCTGGCTTGTTTTGTAATCTGTAAGGTTCTCTCTCTGTGTTTATTATGTTTAAGCTGTAAGTGAATATGGCTTTAAGTGTTTTACTCTCACTGTGATTCGACACAGCCATCCCTGATTTCAAGGTTTATTAGGGCTGAAATGATTAATCGCCACGAGTCATAGATTAATCGTTAAGTATAGAGATTCAAAAAAGGGAAACAGAGCAGTAATTAAGCCAAAAACTGTGAAAAAACACATACATTTTGCATTTGAGATACAAAATAAAACCTCTGTTTGTAAATATGGTGTACCCAGAACTAAAGTTGCATAGTTTTAGCTTCACCCGGTTCAAATTCTTTAAAAATTATTAATTGGTTAATCCAAGCAATCAGATTAAACCTGCTTCCACTCAGCTCTTTCCAGAAAGAGCTGAGCTTTTCACATGTTAGAAGTATTTTTAGCTGCAGATGCAGTCTTTGGTACAAAATGTTCACTAAAGAAATACTTTCATGCAATTTAGCCAATACAATGTTTTCTTACTTGTATCCTTTAATGTATTTGTAATATTGTATAAAAGATCTTATGTGGTTACATGACAAATCTGCAGAATGTGGCAACTTTTTTATCTGATTAATCAATTAATCATTAAATTAATTGACTACTAATTGTTAGTTGCAATTATTAAATGGCTTTTTAGTGTCTATCTCCAATGTGGCCAGTATAAAAGTGACTGGAGTAAGAATTAAAAACAATTAAAAAAATCATTTACATGTAATTTTAATGAAGATATTCTAGCTTGTTACTTAATAACTTCATTGTGTAGATAAAGAAACTAGAAAAAATGGAATTGGACCCTCAACCCTGACCTGGACTGCTGACAGACTCTTTTCAGTTGTACTTTATGAAATGTGGCTGGAAGATATTTTGGTTAATTGACATTTAAATGAGTTCTATAAATTGTTTTGATAGTTGAGTATATAGAATATAGAACATTATTGGCCTTTTGACAAACTGTTTTCCAAATTATCACCAGTTCTAATTAAGTTTTATCTCTTGAGAAATACACAAAACTACAAACCTTTATTTAAATAACTGATAGAGAAGCGTACAGTTTGATAATCACCGCTATGATCCCGTTTATATGAGCGACTGAAATCAGCTTTACAGCATCATGACAGGTTAACAAACACTGAGATTATAAAAATATTAAACAAAAACATTAAATAAAAAGAAATCATATTTAACTCAATGTATTTACTATAAACACGTTCATGTATTTAAAACAGATGTTGCTGATTACCTTAGAAGATCAATAATTGTGTTGAAACATAAAGGAAATACAGAAGGTTCTCAGCTGTGGCTGTAGCGCCCCCTGCTGGTCAGATGCACATATTTACAGTCAAATGAAGCAAGCTGATTAAAAAACAAGGTGATAAAATGTTTGCAGATGATGAATTTAAGCTGAGTGAAGTTGACAAAATTGGTGAGTTTGTGCAGTAAAATGTTTTGTTTGTGCCGCTATCATTTTAAATATGTTAAAAAAGTTTCCAGAGGTCATCATTAATATCTTCAAAGCAAACGTAGCTGAGTTGTTTGACACCAATTTTCTTTTCTATTAATATCTTTAAAATATAGCAGCACAAATGAAAGTTTTCACTGCACAAACGTAGCACAAACATTTGACACCAATTTTGTTATATTTTGGTAATTTTACCCGTTTACCTAATTGGTTAAAATGGCCCATTTTGGACTTGAAATTTTCAATAATATCTTCAAACAGCACAATTATTATTATTATTATTTTTATTTCTTGCTGCACAAAGCAGCACAAATGTATCTGAGTGTTCTGACACTCAGGCCTCTGTTTTGATTTTTGTAAATATGAATGAGGGAGTAGTTGACCTCTGGAGAGTCTTCTGTTAATATTTTTAAAATTATAGTGGCACAAACATTTGACACCATTTCTGTTCGATTTGGGTAACGTGGGGCGGCCTGATTGATCTTTAAACTTTCAATAATATCTTCAAAAGTAGCACAAATAAAAAAAATTGATGCACAATCTGGAACACATGGAGTCGAGTTAATTGACACCAATTTTGTCTGATTTGAGGAAGGTGGATTTTGGTTGACCTTTAATGACCTCTGGAAACATTGATAACTTTACAACGATAGCGGCACAAACAAAGAATTTTGCTGCACAAACATTTTACACCAATTTTGTTAGGTTTGTAGCAAGTGGGAGGAGCCAAACTTCACTCAGGTATGAATTTAACGTTCTTGACGTCTAACGTTACTTTACTTCTAATCATTTAACAAAGATTTCTTCTTTGTTAAATGTCTGAAAAGCACATCAATAAATAAATTTATATTCTCTCATCGTGTTTTGGGTTTTTACAGTTTTCTATGCTAGCAGCAGCTCCACGTCCACTGGGTCGGCCGTTTGGTCCGGACAGTTGGTGATCGATTCGGTCTCGGCCTCGTTGGTCGGGGACTGGAAGCCGCTGTCGTCGTTGCGCGAGCCGCAGTCCGTCGCTAGCGGCTGGGACTCCGAGTCAGAGGCCTCTGTCACGTGTTCGATCGCCTGTTCGCTGTCCTCCTCCTGCACCGCCATCTCCATCTCCTCAATGGCTCTCTGGATGGCCGCTTCGTCCTGCAGCTCCTTCTGCTTCCTGCTGCCTCTCAGCTCCTCAATGATGGACTTGGACTTGCTGATGCTGTCGCCCACGATGGTGGTGACGTGCGTCACTTCCTCCTGCACTCCGTCCACCATGGTAATGGTGCCGTTGGTGGTCTCCGTCCCGGTGGTGGCGTCCTCCTCTGGACCCGGCAGAACCACCTCCACCACCGGGTTGATCAGGTCTCTGATTTGGTCCACGCTGTCGGGAGACTTCGGGACCTCGGACGGACCCGGGTTCTTCTCATTTTCCTCTCCGTCGTCCTCGGTTACGTCCCCGTCCTCCTCGGGAATGAGTTCCACCCCCGGGACCTCGAGGCAGGACTCGTACGGGATGGGCAGCCCCTCCATCTGGATCATGGAGACCACCTGCTTACGTCTGCCTCGGAACCCCTTTCCTTCGCCGCCGTCCGGACAGTCGGATCCGAACTTGGCGCCCCAGTCAACTGACGGGGTTTCCTCTAGGAGGTGCAGGTTGGGGTCGCTGTTGGTCAGAACGATGCTGTCTCTGTACAGGTTGTGTCTCCGCTGCACCGCCGCCTCCTTCACCGCTGGACAAACACAAAACGGACACAAAGTCATTTATCTTCACACAATTTTTATTTTAAATTTCAGAAAAGGCGTCCGCACATCTGCCTGTCACAATAACACAGATTCCTGGACGATAAATTGTCCCAGAAATTAATGCGATAAACGATATTTTGTTTAATCTATTTTCAAGTAATACATTAATAATGGTATAATAATGCAAATTTACCTGCTCTAAGATCAATAAAGCTTAATTTTTAAAGAAGACCTAACACTAACAAAGCAAAATGACCAAAAACAACAAAGTGAAATTAAAAACATCCAAAACCATAAATGAAATATATTATGAAGTCTAAAAGAATGCTTTTCCAAAAACATATTAACAGTTAGAATGAAATAACAGCTATAATAATAAAATAACACATTCATGTCATTTCTAATAAACATTTTAACAGTGAAACTGAAGACATTTTAAATATTTAAACAACAAAAAACATCAAATAGATTATGAAGTTGACAGAAAATTTGAAAATATCACAATGTAATTATGTGTTATTGGAAGACATTATTAACAACACATAAATACCAACTATAAACTAAAAAAGCAAACATTATTAAAATGGAATTAAAATAAATATAATTTTTTGCACTTAGCCTGGTGGGAGCAAATAAAGCCTGGTGGCCCGCCAGGCTTATAATGCACTGAGGCTAACTGATCTTTACAAATTTAATTTTATTAATCTTATTATTATTATTATTATTATTATTATTATTATTATTATGCCATTTTGAATATATTTACTTGAAAATGGTCTCCAAACAACAATGTTGTAGTTTATTCCAATTCCTGATAAAATCGTCTTTTTGGAGTGAAGCGAAAGGACAGTGTGTTTTTTGTTCTCACCCATCATGATGTCCTTGGAGACGGACTGCAGGACGACCTCTTCGTACATGTTCTCCACCAGCAGGAAGCGGGACAAGTCCTCAAAGATCAGCTCCTGGAAGCGAGGCAGCTCCTGCAGAGAGCATCACAACTTTAACACATCAAACTGACATCTGACAGGAGCGTGGCAGAGCCGCTGCGTTACTGACTGGTGTGCAGGTCGGGGCGAGCTGCTGCAGCATGTAGGGAATGATGATCTGCAGCAGAGCCTCTCTGAAGAACTTCTTCCGCACCGTGCTGCTGTCGTAGTCGTATTTCTGACAGGAACACAAACAGAGCCGCCTGTTTTCATTCTGCTTGTTAAAAATAAATCAGATTTAAAGCAGATCTGCGGCTGGTTCACCTTGATAACTCTGTCCTGACACTTCTGGATGTTTTTGCAGAGGTTGTCCTCGCCCTGCGCCTCCAGAGCCTGGTGGAGCAGCTGCTCAAACGTGAACACAGCGTTGTCCATTTGCTGCCCAGACGAGCAAATTTAAAACGTTTTCACACATGAAACTCCATCATGAATTAATGCAGAAGTTTAAACATCAAACCTGGAAAAACCAAAGACGGACGGAGAACTGCAGTTCTATAACATAAAATATCACAAACCAAAGCGCGCCCTGCATGCAGAATGCTGTACTTTTAATATTATTTTAATTTTAATGGAAGCAAATTATATTAAAATTAATTTAAATAACATTTACAGCTGGTTGGATCAACTTTCCCTGCCCTTAATGCCCAGTCTTCATGTTCATTTATTTATTTATTGTCTTTTAAAAGCTGAAAATTTAAAGATTTGTGGCTGGTGGTTCATATTCACAGGAAGTGTGTTGTGTGTAAAAGGCCAGCAGGTGGCAGCAGAGTTGCTCATGTCTCACCTCCCTCATGAGGATCTGGGCTCTGCTGACGAACACGTTGGGACTGGAGACGTCGAACCTCTGCTGCAGCCCCTCCAGGTTCAGCTGCTGCATCTGCTGGTAGCCGCTCTGCATCTTCACCGGGTGGAAGGCCAGCATGGACAGCCGCCCCAGTTGCTGCAGCACAACCAAAAACACACACAATGACCTCAGGCGTAGCCTCAGACACTCCCTGGTTAGCTGCGTTCCTCCGCTCACCTCTCCCAGCTTGTCTTTGCCGCCGCCGTTGAGCGAGTTCTTGCTGATCTCCACCACCTCCTTGAAGAAAGTGTCCCTGACCTCGGCGAAGCCGCGGCTGGTGGGCTCCATCAGGGCGTCCAGGATGGAGCTCAGGTACGGCTGGATGCTGCTGCGCAGGAGCTGCTCGGCTTTCGGCATCACCAGGGCTGGAGGTCAGCGACAAAACACCAGAAGAAGAGTCAGAACGCCTGAGGGTTTCTCTCAGGAACACGTTGGTAAACGCGTATCATGTTCTTCTGGAGGATTTTACAAACTGAATGTTCAACACATGTCTGGAATGCAGATCTTCCACCCCGCCTTAATAAAAAGAGCCGCATGTTTGAGATGATGAAGCGATGTCAGGATCAGCGGACAACACCCTATATGGCTCATTTTTAAAGTGTAAAAGTTCACTGTGATGACGGAAAATGCAAAACAAGAAGGAAAAATTAAGAAACAAAGGGGAAGACCGATAAAAATGAGAAATACAAAACAAATGAAGGATGTGAGGAAAGATGGATAATGAAGGTGAAATGTAAAGTTTAAATATTATTCCCCTATGATGAATATCAGAGATAAAAAGCGAAAAATGTGATTCTACACCAAATCCTAAACGTTTCCCGACTGTTTAAGAAATTTCAAATCAACATCTTGGTCTGAGAGGAAATTTAAATAACCTGTTTGAATTACTTCATCTCATTTAAATGTCGTGTTTTTTAGGTTTAGCTCAACATGACAGTAAAATTCCCATAAAAGGAAAAGCTGCTGAGCTGCTTTATTCCTTAACTTGCAATGCTGACATGATAATGACATCACCATGAAACTCATTTTCTTTATATTTGGAAAACAAGAAGCTTGCTCTCGATGTGTCATATTGGACCAATGAGAACAAACGGAGATAAAAACTGGAACCTAAAATAAGAGATGATTCATAAAATAAACCAGATGAAAACTGAGCTTCTCAGAATGTTTTCAGTCAGATTGCGGCCATGACAGTTATCAGAGCGAAGTAAATCAGTAAAAAGTTGAATTCAGAGCAGAAAGCCTTAAAGATGCAGTATGTAGCTTTTATAAAATATATTTTCTAAATATTTGTTGAAACTGTAAGTATATTAACACTTTAATGTGACAGATAATCTGTGTCCAATCAGAGCCAGGAGGCGGGGCTTACTGCTGTCAATCATCCTTCCCACACACCCTCTTGCTTCCTGCTAAGCTGCAGCTAGCATCAATGCTGAGGCTAGTTAGCATAGCCAAAAATGATGGCAGAGAAACATTAGCAGGTAAGCTGTTTCCTGGTCATTCACAAGGTTGATTGGCAGCGTTAAGCCCCGCCTCCTGGCTCTACTTGGTTGTTTTTGGTGCATTTCTTCAGACGGCAGCAGTAGCTCATGGAAAAGGTGGAGGAGGTTGATGTTTTCACAGATTATATTTTACTGTCACAACATGGCGACTGGTTTAACAGAATTTTAAGAAACATATATATATTTTTTTATAAAAGTTGCATACTGCAGCTTTAAACCAGCGTTAGGAACTTCTAACTCCAACCACCTCTGATCTTGCCGATGACGTGTTCTTTGGTTGTGACGAGCATGTCCATGTCGCCGCGCAGTCTGGCGTCCAGCGAAGGCTTCTGGACCTCACAGGTGTCCACCAGGGCGGCGTACTGGCCACTTGTCTGGGTCAGAACCTGCCGGTACACGGCGTCAGAGATCTGGAGAACAGGGAGACGGTCAGAGAGACTGAGTGGACTGAGAACGTGTCATTGGGACAGAAACTCACCAACATCCACTTCCTCTGTCTGTCCTGCTGCTTCCCCTTGAGCCGAGGGCCAATCGCATTTCTGAGCTCCGGCTGGAGCGTCTCCAGAACCAGGTTGGCCAGGATCTGGAAAACAGAACCCAGTTGTCATGGAGACAAACAGTTCGGTATGCAACGACCAACGAAATACCTAGAATTAAATCTGATGAATGGACAGATAGATAGATAGATAGATAGATCTTTATTGTCATTGTCACAAGAACAACCAAATTTGAGAAAATGCCATCAGTTGGTACAAAAAAGATGGACGGATGTAAGGATAGATCAATGGATAGCTAGATGGATTGATTGATAAACTGATGGATTGAATTTAGGACATTAGCGACTACTGCTTAGCATTTAGCTTGCATTAGCATATAGCTAAGTAACACCGGCTAACTAGACCTAGCTAAAGACGTCAGCTTTCAGAAATGAAGGTTGGAGTAAACTTAGAAAAGAATGTGTAAAAAATAAAAGCTTCATCTGAATGTAGATCTGATTGATCTGAAATTACGTTGTTTTTGTAAAGTACCTCGTAATAAACTGAATTAAAAATGAGCCATCTGCTCGCATTTTGGTTTCCCTGCGTTTTGGTAGAGTTAGCTTTAGTCACAACCAATCAGGGAAAACAGGCGTATAAAAACATCACTCCCTCCTTCCTGTGTGGCTGCATGGTCGCTTTAGGGAGGCTGATTTACGGAGGACACATCGACCTCAGCACCAACATGGAGCTTTAATGTTTACTGAGACATTGTTCAGACTGAGCGGCTGGACAAACTCCACTGTTACCATTTAAAAGCTTGTTAGTCTGGAAGCGGCCTGCAAGATAAAACTATCAGTTTGCAGCAAATATTGTGGCTTTAATTCAAGAGTCACAAACTTAGAAAAAAATTACTTTTTTTTGATAAATATAGTTTTTTCTTTTCATTTTAAATATATATTTTTCTCTTTGTTTGTGTATATATATATTTGTTGAAAATATATTCTACATTTAATTTTTTATAAAAATAAAATTTAGACAAACAATCTTTTAAAAATATATATTTTCCTTTCTAAAAGTATATCATTTTTTAAAATATTTTTTGTCTTAAATACATATTTTTAAGAAATTTGTATGTGTACATATATATTTATAAGAGAAATTTGTTGAAATATTTAAGAGAATTTTTTTAAAGGAAACGAAATTTGTTAAAAAACCCATATTTTATGAAAAAAAATGTCTTAAAGAAAATACTTTTACATATAAATAAACACGTAAAGCAGCAGACTGCAGGCTCGGTATCTAAGGCATTAGCTTTATAAAAATCAAAATGTATATACATATATAATATAATCTCATTTTCATATATCTACATAAAAACAGATTGCTGCAGACTTTATTTTGCTCTTTGCATTCCTTTCGTCACACCTAAATATTCCATATCAAGCATATTTCACACAGCTGCTGCAGGAACGCAGAAAAATATGTTGCTGCTTGTTTTCAGTTCTGCCCTGAAGGACCTGGCAGCTCAAACGGCGCGAGGCGGCTTCAGGATTACTGAAACTGTTCAGGCTTTGTTTCTTTTTATAGCTGTCCTTCACACTGTGAAAGGCTGAAATAGAAATAATAATGTCAAATTTAACTTCTTGACTGCTAATTATGAACTCATTAATGTGGGGTTGTTTTTGTGGTTGGGTAGATAATGCTGTGTTGAGGAAACGGGAAGGTAAATTTGAATAATTGAAGTGTAAGGAGGAAACACAAAGCTTTGGCTTTCATCTCTGAGTAAATCACTTAGAGATGATAATCAGAAATGTTTATAAAAGCTCCAGAATTCAGGAGGAAACCTCTCAGTTAAAAGCAGCGCTGCTCGTCTCTCATCACCTCCACTGAACTCTCCCTGAGAAATACTTTCTCTGTGTTTAACCTGAAGGAAACTCGTCACCACGGTAACAATCCTCCCTTCAATTAGGGCGTGGCTCGTTAAAATATGCAGAGGCTCCCGCTGAGTTTATGTTGCGAACATGTTTGAGACGTGAATAATTTAAGGTCCTGACCTGAGGCGGCGATCCGCACATCATCTCCCAGGTGCCGTAGTGACCTTTGACCTGTCTGTAGCGCCTCACAGAGTCGGTGAAGGCCGGAGTCTGGACCGTGTTTTCCTCTGACAGACCTGGACAGAAATAAAGGCAAAAAAAAGGAATAATACGAATAATAAAAAAATAGGTTAAATATAATAATTAAAAATAAGTTTAAAAAATTAATTAGTGCAGAAAAATAAAATGTATATATATAAAATGTAGTTGAAAAGAATTAAACTAAGATTTTTATGTACTTATAAAATATAAGTATTTATCATTTAAAATGGTTTATTTATTAAATAAACAATGAAAAAGAGAAGATTGAAATATTAAAAAATTATTCAAATATTAAATAAAAATAGTACGTAGAAATACGAACAATAAGTTGTTGAATATATCAGAAAAAACATCAGAATTATTTTAACCATAATCACGAGATTCTGATGAGAAAAACAACAAAAAATAAAATAAGCCTAAAACAATGCATAAGAAAATACAATAAATCTAAATATTGCAAAAATATAAAAAGTTAATATGGAAATTGACCAAATAAAATATCTATAACAATTTGTTATATTAATTTATAGTTTAAATAAAGTTATTTAGATATATATTTTTTCAAAATTAAAGACAAAATCCAAATTTACAAAAATAAAATATGAAAATGTAAAAACTTTTCTGTCTTTTATTTTGATTTAATGAAATTAAACTTTGCAACGAGTAAAACTTATTTTATATTTGTATTTATTTTGTTTCCCTGCCAACTGAGTCAGAGATGTTCCCTCTCTGATGCACCGTCACACGTCTGTGTGAGCCCTGAAAACAGGAAGATGTTGACCCGCCGGTTGCTATGGCAACCCTCCCCGTCTCCCCCCCAGCCAATGGGACGACAGAACAAAACGCCGGATCGGTTTGAGGAAGTTTACTCTCACGAAAACAGAACCGAGCTTCTGATTCCGAGTGGTTCCGTCCCAGATGTGTTTTTACAGTTAATTCTAAACATCAACAGCAGCGATGACTTTATGCATCGGAGCCACTGGAAGCTGCTGCTGCTCCTGGCGGCAGGTTGCATGAGAACCAGCAGCTTCCTGCTCTCCGGTTGGATGCTGAGTTGGACAGGAAGCCACAGTGGTGATTTATTTGTTAAAAGCTCTAACACACACACACACACACCCCGTTGAATGCCCGTCAAGCCGTTGATGAGTGTGTGACTAAGAGGCGGCTCACAAAGACAGGAAGTTACCCAGAACTCTGGACGAGGAGGGGAACCAGACAGGAAGTTCTTTGGGCTCCATGTTCTCTGGATAAATGGCCACAGCACTCAAACACACACGGTACCAGACTGGTCAGCATCACTGGGACCAGTCAGGACATAAATATGAATTTTTCTGTGTTCAGATTAAAACTACATGCAGCGAAGGGAGAAGCTTAAAAATGTTCGGCTCGCTGGATCAACCTGTTGACATTCCTGTGGCTTCAGGCGCATTTCAGACGCTGCGACTAATTCAGAGGAGAACAAAGCTTTATAAAGTTCAACATACTGGATGTTTTCATGAAATATATAAATACATCAGAACTGTTTCACTGCAGTCGCTCTGATGCAACACAGCAAAGTGAAGAGTTAATCACTATTTACACATTTTATTAAATATTTTTATTTTTAAAAATTATTTTAGCCTTTTGTTTTTTAAACTATCAATTCTATTTGTAAATCCTTGTGAATTGCATTTTATGTGTATTATTTTATTTATTTATTTCGGCCCAATTCTGGTCTTTTTGCACAAGAAAATCCAGTTTGTTTCTCTTCCATATGAGGAACTAAATCTGATACGAGTCAGACGAACAATCTGCAGTCAGAACGGTCACGTCGCATTTAAGCAGACCTGTACGTGATTTATTTTTTAAAGTTAGATACGTGTCATAATTCTGCACCAGAAGAAACCTGGGACGGCGTATCAGGACCAGGCTGAGAAAACAAATAATTACAAGAATAAAATTATGTGAGAAAGTTGTAATAATGTGATAAATAGTCATGTTTTAGGAGATTAAAGTTGAAATAATATGAGAAGAAAATCATAGAAGAAAAACAATTAAAATTAGGATAATAAAGTAATATAATTTAGTTGTATTGTAGAAGAATAAATAATATGAAAATAGTCATATAAGAATACAGTCAAAATTATACAATAAACTTGTAATATTACAAGAATAACCTGATAAAATTGAGACAATAAAGTCATATTACAGTCGTATGACAGTCTAAATGTTACAAGAATAAAGTTGTAATTTTATTAGAGAACTTCTCTAATACAAGTAGTTTAGATGAATGTTGAGCATCTTCTGAATTTATCTTATCTGTGTAACAAATGGCCCATTCTTCATCTTTTAACACATCAGCATCAAATTATCACCAGTACCAAAACTGAAATAATTAAACAACCAAAATCTGACATTTTTGATTCAATCAAAGCTTTTTTCTCTTAACTTCACATTTTTACTCTTCTAATATTATGACTTTAATCTCATAAATGTTTCAGATTAATTATAATTAACTATCTGGACAAATTATAATTAATCTGAAACATAATTATTCTCAACTGCATCAGTTTTGACCCTTAAAAAAACATTAAATCTTAATTTTATGCGTTTTTCCAGGAGCTCTCCATGTCAGGCCTGTAAAAATCTAAACATTTTCCAGCAACAAGCTCAGTTCAGATTACAGCTGTGCTGCTGTGTGTGTGTGTGTGTGCTGAATGTATTATTAATAGAACATGTGGCAGCACTTACCACGGTGGTTTTATTTAAGGCATTTCCTTTTCTGCCTGCCTCACCAACACTCAGCCGGTTCTCTCCTTCCTCTCTGACCTCACTGAACGTTTTTCTCTTTGCTTTTTGTCATTTTCCTCCCGCCTTTATAATAAAATCGGGTCTAATTAAAGCACGTCTTTCTTTAACACTTCACACGGCGACATGCATGAGTGCGATTTCCCCATATGGTTGTAGTGAATGGAAGCAGCCAAACCCACAGGCCAGTAAACACCCACGGAAACACACCATCAGCCGCAGACATTACAACCACCGAGCAGCTTTAGGTTCCTGCCTGCGTAACGGCCTGGGAGTGAATGGGAGCAGCAGACCCAGTCATGGTTTATTTAAGACGTTCTGGAAGCTAACACACACACACACACACAACCAGGCAGGATTTCACATCGTAAAGCAACGTGCAAAGAGCAAGTTAAGATGTAAAACTGCCCTTTCATTAATCCTGTCATGATAAATTCTGCTGGACGATAAATAGTCCCTGAAGTTATTGGCATAAAAGATGATATTGTAGTTTTGAGACCATTTTTCAGGTAAAATTACTTCTCAAAGATCAATAAACTTTAGATTCTAATAAACATGTAACACTAGAACTGGAAGAATCTAAATATCCAAAATAAACAATGTCTATAGCTGCTGTCATGAAGTGCCATTTGGTATGTAATGACTTGTTTAATGCAAAGTTGCTTTAAAAGCATTATTCCGTAAATAATGAAGCTTTTAAAGAAAGGTTACTTTCTGGATCTGAAAGTTCTGGATCTGATTGATTATTTTTTAGGCAGACCTTTGAAGATGCTGTTGCAGTAATTAATGCGACTAAAGTTAAACAGGTGGATGAGGGGCGCGCCGTGGTGGCGTAGGGGTTAGCGCGACCCACATTTGGAGGCCTTGAGTCCTCGACGCGGCCGTCACCGGTTCGACTCCCGGACCTGAAGACATTTGCCGCATGTCTTCCCCTCTCATTACCCCCTTCCTGTCAGCTTACTGTCTAATAAGGGACACTAGAGCCCACAAAACCAAAAAAAACCAGGTGGATGAGTTTCTCTAGATCTTACTGAGACATTAATCCTCTAATCCTGGAAATGTTCTTCAGGTGATAGAAGGCCGACTTTATGACTCTTAAGGTGACTCTTAAGGTTCAGGTTAGATTTCAGCCTAGTTATCTGTCTTCTGACACAAGATCATCTTGATTAGTTCAGAGATGGAGCTTTCCAAGTAAATAAAAGTCACTTCCTGTTCTGAGGGGGCGGGGCTTAGATGAAGTCAGACCATAATGACATACGATCGTCAGGCATCCAACCAGGATCACTCAGGCCAAGTTTGGTCTGAGTGATCCTGTATAGCGTCTCTGGTATCCAGCTGTAATAACCGAAGCTGTGCTTTGACTCTAGATCGTTCCTCTATCGGTCCTAAGATAATCACTTCAGTTTCGATTCAACTGGAGAAAGTTTTGGCACATCCACACATTTATCTGTTCGGTGATTGGACGGGTTCAGAGTCTCCTGGTGACATTGCTATGTAGAGCTGTGTATCATCTGCGTAGTTATGGTAGCTAATCTTATTTCCTGCTATAACAGGGAGAATATAGACATTGAATAAGAGCAGTACCAGGATAGAACCTTGGGGTACCCCACATGTGACTTGTGTCTGCTTCGATGAGACGAAATCCCTGTTCTTTATGTAAAATTCAAACCAGTTGAGCACTGGACCGGAGAGTCCGACCCAGCTCTCCAGTCATTTCAGTAATATGCCATGCTCAACACTGAGGTCCAACAGAACCTCAGTGTTCTGTTGGACCTTATTGCTTATTGTAACAGGTCTACCTTCATTCAACTTTTAAAGGATCTGATCAAATGAGACTAAAACTAGTTTGACTTGATGGGAAGATGGCGGTAAATGCAAGAAAATCCTAAAAAAACAACAAAAAAAACCCCAAAACAACCTTCCTGCAGGAATAATAACCCAAAACGTTGCGTGCTGGAATGGCCTAGTCAAAGTTTAGGCCTAAAATTCTCTAAATAAGTGAGTCTGACGTTCTGCATCCATTCAGCCTGATTAAACTTTTAAGTATTTTGCAAAGAATGAGCAACAAAATTACTAGTGTTCTGAAAACGTAATTTTCCTCACATCACATTTAGTAAAATCCCAATAAAATGCTCTAAAGCTCGTTTTAAACCATATGGACGTTTTAAACCATATGGACGTTTTAAGCCATATGGACGTTTTAAACCATATGGACGTTTTAAACCATATGGACGTTTTAAACCATATGGACGTTTTAAACCATATGGACGTTTTAAGCCATATGGACGTTTTAAACCATATGGACACGCTCCGGGTGTCCAGTTCTACATTTCTAGAGTGACCAGTTTTAGTCAGACCTTCCTGCTGAGCGGATGATTAACTGAACGATTTGCAACTCATCTTGTTAAGGTGATGCAAAGCAGTGGCCGGTCGCTCTACTGGCCGATTATCGAGGATGAAACAAGGAAAGCTTCAGCTGATTCAAATGAGGCCTCGGTTTGTCTGAGTCAACATTTAACTTGCGGTTTCTCCACATCAGAATAAGCTGAACAGTTTCCAGCTGAAGATAAAGGCTTTATATTCCATCTAGGTATTGAGAATAATTGATAAAAGCCAAAAATAAACAATTATCTCTGCAATGTTTCATATTCCTATTTATTTTCTCTGGTTTCATATTTCAAATGTCTGCCACTGTGAGACGGAACCACTGGAGATAAATGTTGAATATGCAGCAACAAGAATCAACAAACCAAACTGATTCTGATAAAACCTGATGGTTCTCATGTTGTAAACGGAGGATAAATAGTCAAAAC
>CAEFZY010068375.1:0-35003 GCA_903066815.1 Brachyrhaphis roseni
TTTTTTTCCCAAACAGTGCCTGTGACGCGGCAGTAACACAGCAGCAATACGGTAGTAACACAGCACTAACAGGGCTGGTTAAAAAAAACATACCGACAAAAGAGACGTGGCAGTAACACAGCAGCAACACGGTAGCATAGCACTAACAGGGCTGGTTAAAAAAAAACATACCGGTAAAAGTCAGAGAGCCGTCTTCATCTTCCTCCTGAGCAAGGAGACGTGTTACGTTACATTGAACTTGCGTCTTACTCTACACATATATTCCACCTGTCTCACTCTTACCTTTTCTGCTCGAGCGCCCTGGTGGCCGTTAGAAAAAATGCATAAATAAGCCGCATCATTGTATAAGCCGCAGGGCTGAAAGCGTGAGACAAAAGTCGCGGCTTATAGTCCGGAAATTACGGTAGTCATTTGCAGTAATTCTGCAGTGAATAAAATTTAGTTGCATTGCAGAATATCCTAAATTTTCCTGATTTACACAGATGGAACCACATCTCTTACAGTGGATCTCAATTGTACAAACTTCTTTTAAAATGCTTGGTTGTATAAACAAAAATTGAGACCATCTGATTAATCTAAAATTAAGTTCTGTCCCAGTAGGATTTTTCGGACTTTTTGTCATTTGCATCCTACATCAATGTATTGGTTTACATTGTGAATACAAAAGATGAGAAGGATCTTGCTGTGCATAAGTCATCATACTAAAATTTTAAGATTGAGCCCACTACTTAGAAAAATATTTAATAGTCAATAGCTTTTTCATTACCGTAGCAGCTTTTTTTAAAAGTCGCTGGGTTTCTTACAGTTAAGAGCTAGCATTTGTGGCATCCTTTAGCTTTTTGTTTTTCTTCTGTTCATCTGCCTCATAAGAAAAGTAACTCCAAAATATTTTTTTCCTTGTTGGCTAAGGAGGGTTGCATGTGTTTTTTTTCTGAATTTACGTGCTATGTTAGCCGATTATAAACTTTCCAGCAGATTATTGTTTTAATCATGTGAGCAGCTGTAAGCTGAATGTCTGTTATTGTTATTGCATCACTCTTGCTGGAAGAAGTGTAGTAATTTGGGAAGGTGTGAATGGGCTTAAATTGATTTTGACACAATTGAGTATCCATGAATTCTTAATTTTCTGTAGTTTTTTTTTTTTGACAAGAAAAAATATAGGCATAATTTACATCACAGAATTTATCCCTGGCACAGTGACGAAAGTCCTCAAATATTGAAGTAAAACCTGCACTCCTCTTTAAAATTAAGTAGAAGAAAAGACAAGCAGGCACTTGTTTGCGTTCTACATGTAAAAACATCCAGACCCTAATAAAATCTCCCTAAAGGAAACTGTATTATGCTCTGAAGCAAAGTTTGAAGTTCTGTGATATTATCCAAAAAGCGCTTGGCATCTCCCAAGAACACCCTGTCCATCTTGAAACATGGCGGTGGCACTTAGCTCTGGGGCTCATTTTCTTCAAAGAGATTTAAAATATGAACAGTTTGAAAAACAAATTAGTTTTGAACTACAGCTGGTTGAATATAAGGTAGAAAGATGAGTAATGAGTTTGTCTTTCAACATTACATTGAGTCCAAGAATATATCCTAGTTCACATAAGAATGAGGTTGGTAGAGGAAAATCAAAGTTCTGGAAAACTTAGCCAGAGTCTCAAACCTGGTACTTCAACTAGGAGTTGTACATGTTTGACAGTTAACTATTTGACTCAAACATTAAGATGATTAACCGTTAACTTACCCATGAATACAAAATGAGTTTTGCATGTGAAGCTACCTATTTTTTGCATTGAAAAAATAGTAGGGTGTTTAATAAATCTGGATGTAATAAAGCAATTTTAATACTAGCAGCAATATCGATGTCAGTAATGATGATAGTTGGACTTGAAAGTTGTCGAAACATGTTGAAATAAATATAAAGACATAAGTATAATCAACAAGTGTGTTGCTGTAATAGATTGTTGTCACAACAGATTATTTCATTGCTATAGTAAAATATATGTGATTAAGACACAGATTGATTATTAAAAGTCACATTTATCACAGCTTTTTATGCTTTTTTTGTCCAACCCTATTTGGAAGTCTATCTTTGCCGATGTAAGCTCAATCTGTTCATTTCAAGGTGCAGCTTCAAGAGATCAGATAATCTCTGCCCTCATCAAGATGGAGTGAAACAGAACTGTGTGTGGTTAGGCAGTGTGTTAGGGAAGCATTCGTCTGTCTGCTCGTTTCAATAACTCTGTGTGAATGAGTCACCTTCTGATCTCTCTCAAAATCCCAGCGTGTCTGTGTGGACACCTAGAAACCATATTTTGTTGCATGTGTGGGCTTCACTGTGTATATGTGATGAATCTGGATTATCCGAGATTTAAGTAACTCAAATTGCTTCTGTTGTTGTACTGTATGCTGTTTTATTTTTGTTATTTTATGCAAACATCTAAAGAAAAATACACCGGGCCTTGTGGTTGGGAAAAGCATGGGTCATGAGAGTGAAAAGGAAAGGAAAAATATGGGGGTGTTGAGGGATATGGCAGCTTTTCTCTTGGTGACAGAGCCTGTTGCCATGGAGCTGGTCCTCCCATTGGTGGAAGCACGGTCCAATCACATAAGAGTGCAGATTGTTTCATCATTGAGAAGTTTTTCCTCTCTTCCTGTCTCACTATCCACCCCTTGCTCCTCCATGTTTCCCTCCTGTCTTCTCTTTCCTATCTCTCCAGCACTCTCTTCCTTCTCCCTGCTTCTAACACTGAAGGAAGCCGATAAATTACATAAGGTTTATAATAATCGCAGTAGCTCCTACCCATTTTTATTCCGGATTATTAGCCAGGTTGTCCACAGATCTTAACATTCTTAAGAAGACAAGCTACCTAAGCACTTTGAAAATCAAAATCTACTAATTTCACAGTTAAGAAATGTCATTTAGCTGTATCTTGTCACAAAAGGTTTAAATGTTTGACGAGCACATTAGAGACGGGCCAGCAGCTAAAGGGTCTCTGGTGCTGTTAAATTTTTTAGTGCCTGCCAAACTACAGTGAGGTATCTTTCACAGACAGCTTAAAGATAATATTATTATATTAGGTGACCGTCTTTACTCTGTTGCCTTCCCAAAGCTTATCTCAGTTTGGTGAATTATATAGATTTATTACTGATTCTGAGTTTGTTTTTTTTTCTATTGGGCTCATTTCTCTTTAGTTTTTGTGCACAGTTTAATTATATGTTTGACTAAAAATGCATAGCTTGAGTCCTTGGAAGCATGTTTTTAATCTTGATTGAGCATTGACAGCTCTTTGTAGTTAAACGACATTTTATATACAGACGTTTACTACTTTTGAACGTATTCATTACAGTTTCTTTTTTGTGTGCTATGATTGTATGTATAACTCCAAACCACGAACTGCACTCAGATGTAAGACATGTGTCTCTGGTGTACACAGTCAGTTTTTAAAAATATCACTGTTTTTATATGCACAGCTGCAAAAGTGAAACAGGATATCTGCATTCATTCGTTCAGAAAGAATGATTATTTAAAATTTTCCAATGTAAAATAATATTTCTAAATCTTGCTAGGCAGGTTTCTTAGAAAGGAAATACACTGTGGAATTACAGTTGGGTTTGTTGTTTGCCAAATTATTTTTGTTCTTTTTACAAGAAGTTAAATCGTGCATTTTTCTTGTAATCTTCACTCTTTTTGGTCAATCCTGGCAAATGTTATCTGTCCTCTCTAGGGTGGCAATATATGTTACTGTAGTACTGTGCGGAAGATTACAATTGTTATCCAACCAGAATGGCTAAGCAGTGCAGAGGTAGCCCTTTAGCAATTTAGACATGAACGCGCTTTCATAGTTGCATGTAAGAAAACAAACTGAATAATTACTGTACGGGAAAATGTGAGTGGCTTGTTTTCTAGCTGTTTTTACCCGAACGAGTAAAAGAATTATGATGTTCAGTGTTTATTTTTATCATATTTTCCATACTTTTGTCTCTCTGGAGCATAAGTTGCATCACTCAAAAAATGTGTAATGAACAGGAAATTTAGAAATCATCAAATGTGAGGGAAATCTTGTCCATGCTAATCATTTGATCCAGTCTTGTGTTCTGTTGCTTTTCAACAAACTCACTGAAACTATCCCCTGGCAGTTTCTGACGCCCAAACTCTAAATCACGATGACCAGAAACAGTTCTGCTCCACCGGTGAAGTACGCGGCGTAGTGGAGCAGGAACGCATTCAGTAAATCTGGGGTAATAAACGCAATTCCATTGCCTGCAGCTGTAACACCAAGAACGCTCTCTTGCAAAGTCATTCATATTCATTTCCTTGGCAACTATCAGGGCATGCACCGTTCACAAGACTCTTCCAGTGGCATGTTCTTTAAAAAACCCCAACTATGGACTTGTTCTTCTGGCTCTGGCTATCTTGCTTTCAGCCACCGATTAGCTTTCCTCACAGCTGCAGACAGTAATGTTTAATAGTTGGTTTATATCATTCAGTGTACCAGTCAAAAAGTGCATCTTGATGAGGAAAAAAACAAGTACATATAAATATATACCTCACAATAAGTTGAAGGACCAATCAAAATATGAAACAACTGTGCCGGAAAATACGCTAAAATATTAATTACTTTGACAACCCTTTTATATAGACATGAATGTGCCTGTAATTATCCTCAGTCACTTATATTTTAGTGCCAATATTTATTTTAAGATTGATTCAGTGATTATTTCAATTTCACTATTTTTAAACAAATTAGAAGGAATATTTGCGTTATGTATTTATGAAAGAGAGACTAATTAGGAGGAAAGTAAATTAAAGTGGGAAATACAAGTTGCTAAATAAATAGGGAGGAAATGTATACTTGTTGCTAGGCAACATCCAAAAGAAGGAAGTTGTGAGACTGTAGGAGCAGGTTTAGATCATGTGAGAAGCCTGTGAAAATATTTTTGGAGAGCCAATGTTTCTTCAGGCTCTGTACGTTATCAGCAATGCTTCATTTTAATACCAAGATTAAGATTTTATCTTTGATTTTATGTTATCTAAACTCTCTTGAAGAAGCAGTTTCAGCAATCGTGTTTTTCTATCATTGAAAAAACTTCTGTTTCATTTTAGGAAAAAATCTGAAAGTGTTGGACAGTAAATAGTGTCTAAAGCATTATCAAGTCTATTTTTTTTTAACTGCTTGAGAATACTTTTGGAAAAATAGGTTCTGTATAGAATAGAATAAAAACAGCCTTTATTGTCCCTCAAAGGGGTAATTTAGGATATTGTGTAATATGAATAAATGGCTCTGTTTTAGGGAAATCATTCAGTTTCAATATTGTTGTCTATTATTCCAGTGAAGAGATTGGTTGCAATAAACCCTCATTTCCGTTTCTTTATGCTCTGTCATCATCTCATGATCTATCTCTACTGCTTTCATCGAGCTTAAGCATTTCAGCCACCAAAATCTCAGGTTTGGCCATCTAGGGCAGTCTGAGACCGTTCTACTCATCAGATATATTTGACAGCAGAATTAAATACATTTCACTTGAAATGTAATAGTTGACAAAACCATGCATCCACACAGTCCAAGTGGTTGTGGAATTGTAAACATTAAAATATGAATAACAATTAGATAAATAATGCAGCTATGTGCTCTCAAGAATTTTATGTTTTTCTTTGTGAGATTTTTATAGTTTTGATGTTTGTTCACAAACACTCATTTCCTTCCATCATGTTCTTTCTTTCTCTCCCATTTTCATCAAAAATGCATTTGTGATCAGGATCCCCTCGTCATCCTCTTGAATGCACTCCTTATGAAGAGTATCATAAGGACAGGATTGTCAATTTTATGGCCAACAAATGTTTCTCTACCTAGCTTTGCACTTCACTCATCTGTCTAATTTATCTACACAAATCCTTGTGTCCTCTCTTTCTCACAAAAAACGAAGCATATCAGTGTATATACTTTATAACTATTAGGAGAAGCAGAAAAGATATGCAGTAGAAAGGTAGGCTGGTAGGTAACTAGGGAGGGAGGGAAGGGAGAGAAGGAGAGAATGACTCATAGCTCGTCCCACAGGACTGAGTGGGTTGGCTGAGTGGAGGAGGATGGCGTCAGCAGCAAACCCGACAATTTAAGAAAATACTTCAAAAGATGACGAAAGAGGGAGAGAAAGGTAACTTTTAGTGGCGGGTTTAACAATTAAGATATTGATGTTCGAGTTCAGCGTGGAAGGATGGGGTATCCTCATAACTAAGAGGAAAAAAGAAGATTGAGTGGCAAGTAGAAGTGAAGAGACAGATTAAAGAGGAGAAATCCTTTCTTCCTTTGCGTTTCACAGTTTGTGATTCCCTCATCTGTCTGTGTGTTTGTGCTGGTGTTCTTTAACCTACTATTGCTTTCAGTCATCCATTGATGCACTAGGTTTTTAAAACTTTCATTGATAAAACAGGTATCTTGGAGTCAATACTGTTGTATCTAGCTAAATCTTATGTAAGGGAAGCAGAGACGTTGTTAAATTACAATTCTCCGTGGGTTTTTCCTTTACAGTCCCTCGTTCTTTGCCAGCCCCCTCCTCCCGCCCTGTGTGAAACTGCAACCAACGCAAAGGGGAATCCTCTCTGACACAGACAAGCACTGGTG
This sequence comes from Brachyrhaphis roseni, assembly GCA_903066815.1. Lineage (NCBI taxonomy): Eukaryota > Metazoa > Chordata > Actinopteri > Cyprinodontiformes > Poeciliidae > Brachyrhaphis > Brachyrhaphis roseni. Next base: position 6,618 of record CAEFZY010068375.1, read on the forward strand.
CGCAAACACTGTGAGGGCTGCTGATATATGATATGTGCAGGCACTGAGCTTGCACAAACTCTCCCGTCACCCCCCAACCCTCCCACACACACACACACACACACGGTTCAGCCTCCACTCGGTGAAGACATAACCTTACTGCCTTGAGTGAAATGAGTTCTCTCTGACGTCAAATGGGCGAGGTGCGCAGCTGAATACAGACGAGCTGAATTGGGTCGAGTTGCCTGTGTGTGTCTCCCACTTCCTTCTGTGGGTTTGTACGTGCATGCTCCCTCCTGCTTTGCGCCTCCATTCACCATTTCATTCATCTCTCATTCAGTTTCCACCAAAAACAGGCATTTTTACTGTGCATGATTCTTCATTGCAGAAATTTTGAGGTAGTTGGGTGAATTAAATGACTTGAGCTGAGTATCAAGTGCTGCCCGTAAGTATAAATAATAGTCTTCATTTACAATGTGTCTAAGTAAAAATTGTTAATCAGGCATATGGTCAGAAAAAAAAACCCATTAATGTGGTATTTGTTTTCTTGCAGAACTATGCAAGTTTATTCTTATGTTGTTTTACAGTCTTAAAATTGTTTAGAGAAAGAATTAAAATGTCTTGGATGGAAAGTCTGCTTGAATTTTAGGACTACATAAAATGATCTCCCCACATTTCTCAGCAGCTGTGGAGAAGGGACTTTCCCTTTTATTTCTGCAAGTGTAAACTATTTGAGATGTTTTCTTGTTTGACAATTGCCTTGACAAGAAACCTTGTGACATACTTTACTTTGCTTAGCCCACTATCAGATTCAGTGTATCTGCTTACTACCCCAGTGTTGACCATTGTCATTACTCTTTCTGGGTATTACCAAATTTCAGCTCAGCAGCTGATATGATTTTATAGTGGTAACTTGATGCAAAGAGGCAGAGTAGGAAACCTGACCACAGCATGTATCATCTGTTTACCTGTCATAAGACAGCAGGAATCAAACTGCTTATTTTATGCAGCAGTTGTTACATATGGATTAATTAGTAATTTTAACTGTATCATGGTGATCATTAAAAATAATTGTTAATCCTTAAGATATAACCTTTAGCATACATTTGTAGAATTTAGCAATCGATAGGCCAAAAGAAAGCTAACCTTTCAATTGAAAAAGAAAAAAAGTAAATTTCTAAAATATAAATATTTTAGAAAAATAACTTTTCCAAAGGCAGATTTTATGTGTGAATGCTTTACCCCATGTGTGCACCTGGGAAGTGCTTACATACCATATGAAACTTAAACTGACTGCTTTTTTACTTGATGTCTAGGAGCTTTTGGATTGACCTACTTATTAAAATAAACTGCACATTACACTGCTTTATTACTTTTGAACTCTTATTTTCCTTAATGGATGCATATTACAACTTACAATATCATTTTAGACATTGCATGCTGCATAAATTGCCATGCATCAAACACATTGACTCTGCCAGCCAGTCATAAATGGATACACATTACCTGTGATGTCTTTTTCTTTGAAACCACTGAAGATTTAGCATTAGTTTTCAGAAATCTTTCTTAACTAGAAGTATCCTCATCCTTTTACAACTGACTTTTCTAAATTTTATGGGGTGCATTGGGCAGTTGTGAAAATGCCCAATGCATTGTGAAAATGTTGGTTTGTGTTTCTCAATTAGAGAACTCTTGTTTCACTGAATGTTTCATATGAACATGAAACATACATTTTTGCACTGCATGCTTTCTTTAACTCTACAGCTCATACTGTAAGAAATGCATTGGAACACAAGTTTTGCATTCCACTAATTCAAGGCCATAGATGGTTAACAATATAACAATTAGTTAGCGATATACAGAAGATTGAGTGAGATTGAATGAGGATAAAACAATTTGTCATTACAACTAAATGAAGTCCAGATGTTTGCTGTTTGGTGCCAAGTGACTGACCCATAGGATGGAGCTTTAAATAGATGATTTATATTTTTCCATAGGTTGGAAAGGATACTGAAAATGTATGTTGGTACTGCAGCAAGGGACTTTAATCTGTTTTCTGTACTCATTAGAAGTTTTGCTATTTGCTATTGCCTGGATATCTAGCTCACAAGTACCCAGGCAATATAAAATGACCTGGATATCTGGTGAAGTTACATTAAACTACAATAATATCTCAACTTCAAAGAACCTGGATTAAATGGTCTAACTGTCGTCAGTGTTTGTCTTTGTATTAGCAATGGCAAATGCACTCTGCATTCACTGTTATCACTCTTTCGTTCATCCCCACTTTACTTACTCAAATCAAATGGCAGCAGTTAAGAATGACGTTATCGTCTCCTTGGCAACCCAGTGGGCAGCATCATGTCTGTGTTGAAATAAGCTATGGAGTGTTGATGACAGAGCTGTGTAAACATAAGAGGACTGGAAGGAGGAGCTGGTTTATTCATAAGCATCCCATTAGTAGTTTTGAGCTGCAATTTTTTTCTGCTTACTCTCTGTTATTAGCAAGGACTGGCATTTGAAATGAATAATTGTCATTGTTTGGTGGTTCAGAAGCCTTCTCTCTGTTTCTCCTAGAACACACTATTTTTGGAATGACTGAGTCAGATCTACATTACAGTGTGGCTGTTTTTTGTGCTGCTGTGGTAGATTTCTGCAAGCAAAGTGAGGTTGGGGAATGTGGGTGTCGTTGTCAATGATCTAGTGTTGCTGCTGATGCTGTTGATAATGACGACTTTGCTGCTGCATCACCTTGGTCTTTCCCACATTGGAAATCCCTGCCTCATCGGTTTCCTCATTCTAAACAATACAGAGATCTTAGTAAATGTATTGTTACCTTGCTTTGTTTACGCAAAAAAATTGTGCCTCCTGGAATTCTGAACACCCTACCTGGAATCTACTGACTTGTAAAACTGATTATCATTATGTGTTTTTAATGAGCACTATAGGTCAGTAGTTTGTCTTCCAAATTGCATTTTTATTTTTTAATTAAATCTAAAATCTAAAATGGTAGTTTTAGCCAGAATCGTCATAGTTACTGTTGTAAGATATATTTTTGTTGATAATGACCTACCCTTTGTTGTACATTTTGTAATTGGAGTTGAAAGTGTGGAATGTAACAAAGTCTAGTAATTTAGAAATATTTGTGCTTGCATGGATCTGAAATGACAGCAATGACACAGTTTTTGCATTCTTAATTTCTTTGTAAACCCAGAATAAAACTTTGACTTGTTTAAGTTTAATTTCTCTAAATTCCCAATTTTTTAATACTTCCCTAATTATTACCATTAATGGAGAGCAGCTATAATAGGTGGAACTGGGATCTTAGATAATCTGCAATTTATTTTTTTTATTTATTTATTTTTTGTCGTTTTGGTGCTTGCTCAATTCTTTCCTATGTGAATTTTCAGAATTGCAAGCACAGCGGCCAAATGCTCATGCGCAGATTGATTTTATTATTCTAAAAACATGTATTCCAGGCTGTAAAAGTCAAGCACTGAACAGCGAGCGTTTGTGCTGATTTTAAAGCCCATTCCTAGTAAGCTCTTAGCTCTCAGCTGCTCTGTCCTCCTCCCTGCCAGAAATAGCAGCAGCAGCAGCATTGATGAGTCACGCAGTGTGTGAAAGATGACGTCATTCGTGTCTTCCTCTTCTGTTCATGGTGCCCAGGGCTCCAGACTGTAGGCAAGACCATGCTACTGCAGTAAGCCGAAGGCAGAGACGAGAGGCCCTAGACGACCTCTGAAGGTGGTGACTGGTCTGTTGGTGTCCCCCCTCCACCTCACACTCGGGCCTGGCAGAGTGCTGCCTCTTCAATTCATCTGACTGCTGTAAATATATTTCATTTTATGTGTTTTTCATTATGTATTGTTGTTGATATTTCCTCACTAAATGTCTTTTGCAGCAGATGTTTTACTGTTTTGAGAAAATTACTGTTTAGAAGTTTCCTTTGTGTTTTAATAGTTTGCTAAAAGGGGCCCTTAAATGTCAAAATTGTTTGATAAACCAAAAATCTCAGATGAGCTTCACAAAATATGTATATATATATTTTTAATGTTAAAGCACTTTTAGGCTTTAGTGAAAAGTAATACTGTGCAGTGTTAATCAAACATGTTGACACCTGGAGTGTTTAATTTTTCATTGCAGGTCTTCAGTGTAGCACAATGTTATCTGGAATAAGACATGTTTTTTTTCTGAATATGTAAACGTGAAGGAAACAATATTTAGAGAAGCAATGACAAGACTGATTCCTGGTTTTTGTGAATCTTTGACTTGCATATAGTAATTTTAACTGATTCTGATTTATTTTAATAAAAAATATACACAAAGAAAGCATTTCAAATATTTTATTCTCTGACTATAGTAGGAGGGGAAATGATGTCATGACACTGTTGCTGTCAAATAGGAATCTGTGTAAATTCTTGAAGAGGAGAGGGGCTGGTGCTTACTGAAGCTCTGAAATGTCCAAAACCATAATTTTCCATAACGCAGAGGTTGAAAAACATAAAGATAAAATAAAGAGGATTATACTCCTTTCTGCTTTTCTGGTATCCTGAAGCTGTAACTTAGCTGATTTCTCTGTGCATCTCTAAACAGTTATTTTGCATTTAAAACCATTTTGCTGTCTAAGTTATACCTTTCATATAGTTTATTACATTTTTTGTTGTTTTTGTTTCCCGACAGCCTTTACCCAAAGACCCAAGGCTTGCTATGGAATTCACTTTACCCCCTGCCTGCCGCCCAGCCTAGTACACTACCTTAGTGGATTCCCTTCATCTCCCTGTGTGTGGTTCTTACCCACACTCACTGTAAAAAGTTCAGCATAGACCTGGTACCGCCAACAGGTAGCTACTTTAAAGGACAAGGAGCAGCATAAAACATTGTGCTCAGTTGTAAGAAAAAAGAAAAAAAAAACTACATCTCTTCTGAAAAATTTCTTTTACTTTCATAGCCACTACTGGGTCCTCCACCAATCCCCTCCCCACTCCCACCCTCTCCCCTCCCCAAAAAAGATGTCACTGAGCCTGACAACAGACATCCAGCAGGAGGGAGAGAGTGGGCTACAAATCGAGCCCTGCAGTCGAGGTAAAAGCTCTCCTCAACCACAGAGCACCAAGGATGGGACAGGAGAGGGGCCAGAGCCAGATGATAACTCTCCACAGGATGCACAGGTAGAAGGATGTGACAATAAGATCTCACTTGATGAGTGATAAAATCACCTTCAATTCACTTGGTTTCTCAGCGGGTTTCTCGGCTTTAAAGTTGCACCTGATCTGCACAGTGTGATGAGCTCTGCAGCAGCATGGAGGTCTCAGACAGGAAGATCTCCACTTTAAATCAGTTTTTGAATAGAGATCTTTGTCATTGTTGTGCTTTAACAATACAGAGGCACTAAGTAAACAGAAATGTTTGTTATGCTGTTCATTTTTAGTATACACATTACTTATATATATATATAATTTTATACCTTACTTTTTGTAAGGTATTTAATATCTATAATGTCATTGGTAGCTATAGGTCTCCTTACATGATGTATAAGGAAGCAGGACGTTGTGGCATTTCATAGATTTCTAACAATCAAATTTATTAGTTTAAACATTGAACAGGGAAAACCTAATATTTGTGAAAATGCTGCAAAGAGAATGTCCTGTAATCTTAGACTTTTATAGCTTCTAATTTGAGTCCATTATGGTTATGGATATTTAAATTGCACCCTAATATTAAAGCATTATTTTTCCTTTGCTTTAATAGCAGAAGCGGGCTACTAACCACAACCATGGCAGGAAAAGGGCCAAGGTAAGCGAATTTCAGCATAATTGATATTACTTTATAATCCTGGTGTTTCAAATGACTTTTTGCTCATTTGCTGCATGGAATATCTTTTTATCCTTCCGGCTTTGTAATCCACTGACCTACAGTCAACTGTCTGCATTATATCATTGGCTTAAAATCCTAAATCTGATAAGAAGGTTAACAGTAAATGTGTTACTGACCTTAGTAAGGCTTTGGAGCTGCACTTTACCTGTTGAACTAACTGAATAATGTTTCAAATAACCAGAAAAAAATAGCAGAACTGGCCAATTTCTTTTGAGACTAGAATGATAATTTCTTAAAACAGATGTAATTGGTTTAATACGTCTTTCTTAGAAGCTTTTCTTTTAAACTAATTCCAGTTAATTAAATTTGCTTACTAGATATGTGTATACATGCTATTAAAATATTATTAAATAGCTATTGAGAAAACATCATCTTGGAGCAGGGCTAACCATCTATTCAGTTTATGGTCTGACTACATGGTTCAGTGACTTTCTTATCTGTTTATATATTAAACTGTTCTTTTTGTCTTTCTTTTCCATTTTCATGTTTTATGGGAGTTCATTTGCCTTTTTGTAGGTTTATGGCAAGTGTTTGCATTATGATGCTTTGGAACATATATTGGGTGCTTTGGAAGCAGAAATGGAAAAGCTGGGCGACAAAAGCGATGACAATTATTATGACAAACCTAGATTTTGCACACAAGGCAATATATTTGAAAGTTTATTTTATTCTTCTCATTGTAAACATCAAAAATGTCAAATATTTAGCAGAAAATGGCAAAAAAAAAAAAGTTTTTCAAACATATTTTTGTCTCAATCTAGATGTTTTTTGTATTTTATCAAATTTCCTCTAAAATTCATCTAATATAATAATCTTGTTTTTTTTCAGTCTAATGCCAAAATGAAATTAGTACGGAGTCTGGCAGTATGCGAGGAGTCCTCTGGTCCTTTCCCCAATGATGGACCCCCAGAATCGGTATCACTTTGTTTGTTTTTTTAACATAACCAGTAGCCACAGTCTTCAAGTCTTAACTCATCCCTGAGTTTAGAGCTGTTTGTTTCTCTTTTTTTTATTCATTACAAATATTACAAGGCATTTTTTTTTTTTATTGGTGTCTAAAGGAAATCATCCAGCTTCACATCAGCTGCCCATCAGACAAAGAGGAAGAAAAGTCTTCAAAGGACGAGTATGAAAATGAAGAAAAGGAGAAGAAGGACAAGACTCCTCGAAAGATGCTGTCACGTGGTAAGACACGGTTTGATGGTGGTCATTGTTTGTACCAGAGACTGACATCATTGTGCTTCTTTAGATTGTAGGATATTTTGTAATGTGAATGTCTCTTTATCAGTGCTAAGAGATACTTTTAAGACAGTTTTAAAGTACAAATAAAACAATTACAGTACACCTCAATCTTTCTCTTGAAGAGCTCTCTACCGAGAGGAGCAGAGACGAAATGGCTTACCTGTGTATCTATGCAGTGTGGTTTAGAAGTAATGTTGCCCTCTAGAGGCTGTTTGTATATTCTGAACACAGCTTGCACTTATCTGACTATTTTCCAAAGCATGAAACATGTCTATTCATCTTCAGCCACTTGAGACATCTTCATATGGCATATGTTCACAATGTATCTTGTTTTATTTTTGTTTTTTTGTTTCTTGGTTGTTTGTTTTTAGTGAAATGATTTTTATTCATTCATTTTTTTTTTTCTGTAATAGATTCCAGTCAGGAATACACCGACTCCACAGGCATTGATGTTCATGAGTTTTTGGTCAACACACTGAAAAACAATCCCAGGTACGAGTACAACCAAAGACTTATCAGGTTATAATGAATATAGTAAATAATCCAAACAGATTAGTGATGTAAAGTAATTTTATTTCTTTAGGCATTGAAAATAAACACCTTTTATTTGTTAAGGTTGCTTATGCACTTTGTAAATATTCACGCAAAATGTATTGAGTAATCACCGAATCCCACATCTGTTTCCATCAAGGATAATAATACATTTGATGGTAATATTTTGATGCACTTTCTTTGCTGTGTGGAGCTTGTACAAAGTAAAGACTTACCAAAAATATTAAAATCATTATGTTGGGTAATCATAATTGCTATAGTTGTGTGTAGACGTTCATACTATTACCACATTGCATGTTTTTCTGCATTTTTTTTCTTGCTTAAGTTGATCTTTAGAGTTCTTATAAAGTGATTAGATTAATGCCTTCAATTGCATGTAAAGAAACGCCTGGTATTTTTTCTTAACTACCATCAAAATGATTGTTTTTATTGATTTCTCAAACTTAAGCGGCAAATTTACAATATTTTAAATGGAGGACTTTGTGGTCCCCATGAATTCTCTAATTTGTTTTCTCCCTTTGACCCACCAGGGATCGAATGATGCTGCTTAAACTAGAACAAGATATTCTGGAGTTCATTAATGACAACAAGTAAATATGTCTTTCATTACACTTAATTTATATTTACACTTAAAGATCATATTTTTATTTCCTAGATTGCTACATTAGTGCATTAGTCTTTTCTTCAGAGTGAGTTTGAACTTGATTTTCCCATTGTCTACAGGATCCCCATTATGTGCCAGAAATAACTATTACATTTAGACTCTAAATAGCTCTAAATTTTAGAGATACTCAGTAGAGAATCTTGACCGTCATCACAACCCTAATGTGTCCACTATCACATTTGAAAGTGCTGCCTAAATGGCACTATTTAATGGGCTGTTATTTTGAGTGCCATACATTCACATCAAACACACCAACAAAGACAGTTTGACTGACTTTTTTTCTTTTTACCATTTGATATCCATTTCTAATGACTGAGAAGCTACAGCTCACAGAGTGATAGAAATTATGTTGTTTTGGAAAAGAAAGCATTGAGGGAGGAAAATGGGCATTATTTGCTACTGATATAGCCATCTCAGTATTCAACAATAATATCACAGTTGCATTCTTACCTAGTGTGGTTCACCCCTAATTTCAGTTCAAATCTCAACTTCTTGCTTCTCTTTTTATGCTTTTTCAATGTTCAACAAGAGAGAATTCAACTTAAGAGCAAATACCCTAAAGGTCATCTAACAATTACTAACTTATTCTTATGCTTTTTTTCACTTGCAGTAACCAGTATAAGAAATTTCCTCAGATGACTTCGTATCATCGAATGCTGTTGCATCGTGTGGCCGCCTACTTTGGCATGGATCACAATGTAGATCAGACAGGAAAAGCTGTCATCATCAATAAGACTGGAAACACTCGCATGTGAGTGTGTCAGAATTTAGTACAGAAACCTTATAAATGTTTTGAAGTTTTGTTTAGTGACATGTTTTGAAGTTTATTTACTATTTTGTTTGGCACACAAAATACTTTTGATTTTAGTTTGGAGATAATGGGACATAGTAGATATGTGCCATGGAAAAATCTGTGATTAGGCAGATTTTTGGTGAGTAACTTGGACTCACAAAATCTGTGAACCATGAATAGATAAATAGGCACAGGTCAACTCTACAAGAAAAAGCTTTTTTAACATTTTCCCTTAGTTACTTGCCTTTTGCTCTTAAATGTGATTCACTGTCTTTTTGTATCTTTTGAAGAATAACTGTTCATTATATTTTATCCTACAGCCCAGAGCAACGGTTTTCTGAACACATCAAGGATGAACGCAACATGGACTTTCAGAAGAAGTTCATCCTTAAAAGAGATGATGCTAGTATGGACAAAGATGATAATCAGGTTGGTTAGTTGTCATTACCAAATCCATTTAAATCACCATACTTTTTTATACCGACATACTTTTGTTACTGGTCATTAAGTCATAAAAGGTGTCAAGTCAACCAAAGCAAGGCAAAAACAAAGTGCTTAATCTTCTATCTGCAGGTTTAATTTTTTTCTTCTAAATCCTGACACAAACAATCCTAGAATTGAAAGAGAGAAAACTTGCATATTTGTCAGCACTGTTACTTTCTGGAACAGTAGTTTTTGCAATGCAGACGAGGAGTTTACAGTTTGACCACTTTGCTGTGAAACGACTAAACTTTCTCCTCTTTAGAAGTCACGACTAGAGCATCTTCCATTTGAATCAAAATTGCCCTGCTGGCAAGTTATGAAATCTGAGCATGTTTTATACTTTGTCCACTTTCAAAGTAACAACTGCACTATTTCCATTTGTTTAAAACTACCCATAAACCTTTTGTAAGATTTGGTATTTTTTCTTAGTGCTTTATTTATTCTGGTCCAGCATTTTTTTTAAAGCTGGAATAATTTTATTTAGGCCTGTTTGCATAGAAGAGAGAGATTCTTCGTTTGAATATTGGACCTATAATTTGATTGTTCAAATTGTTTTCAACATTATTTTTTTTTGACATGTTTAGCAAGGTGAACAAACATGGGATAGATTAGCACTGCCTTTACCATTTTAGGATGTAATGCAGTTTGTCTTTGCAAATTTTAGATCCGTGTGCCACTGCAGGACGGGAGGCGTAGCAAATCTATTGAAGAGCGAGAAGAAGAATATCAGCGGGTACGAGACAGGATCTTTGCTCGAGAAGTAAGTATTTATTTTCTACGGTCCTTTTTTATTTCATGTTATATCATGTTTGCAACATTTGCTTAGAAGATTTTTGGGTGTTTTCTAGTTATTAAGCAATTACTTGGACAAGCTTTAGATGTCTTGGTTATTTTAATTATATAAACTATTAAATTGTGGTAAGTTTTAGACTAGTCAGGAAATCAGGAAAAAAATTGTTACACAAAAAATTTTGAACTTACATGTGCTATGTAAAGGAAAGTACACTGTAATTGCTTTTCAGTCAGAATTCAATAATTACATTAGCAGATCTGAAATTGCTTCACTTTCAGAACGTCAGGGAAAGAAAGTTGTGTAACCTGCTGCAGTTTGTAGAGCATGTTGTTCTTAGACTTTCGGGCAGGTAAAAAAAAGAGAAGAAAAAAGTACGTTATGTATTTTGTCTAAGCTTAAAGGGCTTATGTAAGAATGTCTCAAAAGGGAAAATATGGCATTGAAGGACTTATTAAAGTAATTATTTTTTTATGCAGTGGAAAAAAGTTATTGCATCTTTTTCTATTTTGCCATAATCATCTAGTGCTAACAAATTATTAGTTCTATCCTTTAAGAGATTCTTGATAGGTTTGGATGAAACTCCTGCTGGGTTTTCTTAAGGCTTTTCCACCTAAACTGTTCCATTGCTAATTCAGGCTCAGTTAATAAACCATTTTAACAGCATTTGTGAACAACCAAGTAATCTCTGTAATCAACATTTTTATGAGTGGATGTGTTACCCACATTTACATATGCAGCTCTAAATAGTGTTTGTTGGGCAGATTAGAAGCCAGACTGACTCAGGAGTTTTAACCATGATATCACATCTGATTTGATTGTTTGCCTCAAATCTTCTGAAAAAAGTTGTTCTTTCCTTATAGAACAGCCAAGACTTAGTGTTGTGATAGAACAAATGTTTTGTTGCTGGCAGCTGTAGAAACAGAAAAACCTGGTGCTAAGCCAGCATTTGCATCAGTTAGGTGGGAAAACCTTGTTGTAGCCTAAACTGTTGAATTTTGAAATGCTGACAAGCCAAAATGATGCTGGGAACGCGTTACTAATAGAATTATGCATTTCATAATGTGCAGGTGTCCTTTTTTTTGCAGTCGTCTCAAAATGGATACATCAATGACAACAGGTAAGTTGGTGATTTCCCTTGGATGACTTTGTGTGTGTTTCATATAACTGTCTTCACCTCTTTCATAATTAAAATTGCTTATTTAGTTCTCAATTGAGAAAGTATTATAAGAAATTGATAATCAAGTATTGTACATAGATTCCTCAAAACATGTCTTAGTAGTATTTCCTTTAATGAGAATCTATAAAAGAACTTGTTTAAAGATGTGTATTGTATTAACTACTACATTATTTATTTTGACACACAGGTTTATCACACATTCTATGAGCTAAGTTTTAGTAATTTTGCAGTTTTTACTAATGAGTTAGGTCACACAGCAGTTAGTCTCTTAACATTTACCTTGGTAGATGAGGGCCTAATTTGCTGAGAGTGAGACAAAGAAGCAGCGTGGGCTTCTCATGAGTTGAATTTCTGCCTTGTGTGCATTTTTCCCTTTTTTCTCTAGGGTTTTTTTTATATATATATATATATATATATTTTTTTTTTTTTACTGTGCCTACCTCTACCTCCTACCTTTCCTTTTCTTTAAGCCATTTCCTGTCCTCCTATTCAGACTTGTAACCTGAGCGTTTTCTCCTAATGTTAACCCCAACAGACTTTCCACTGAGGGCTACTGCTCTAGCTCTCAAAAGAGGAGACAGATCTTTAGGTATTGGGGAGCTGCTGACTCACTAGTGTGTTGCCATGCCCATTTTTTGAAAGTGGTCTGGTGATGACATTGGTGAACTGTGGTGATTATTATCTTTGCTTGGCGTACTGGGCTGATAAATGGCTACATTAGCATTGCACCGTGGATGCATGGCTGCTTTGTGGTTTCACTGGAAACTGATCTATTCACCCATCAACCCTTCCACCATCAGCTACACTTTAATGGAAAATATTCACATCAATTTCACAGTGATCTGCTTGTTTTGTGGTTGATTTAGCTGTGTAATTATCAAAATGTTACCCAACAAAAACTTGTTTGGCAATTAACATGGTGGTGCTTCAGAACTTAAAATAACATTAAGTTAAATTTTCTCCCAGTCTGTCACGTTCATTAGAATTTCCATCACATGTAATTCACTCGTGTCTGAGATGGTCCAGAAAGTTTAACTTAGACCGTTTTAGGCTAAAGTGGACAAAAAATTCTTCCATCTTGGGCTCACATATATTGATGTGCAATGTAAAGCTTCTACAGAAAAGACAATTTCTTGCAAATCACATTGTCTTATTAACCTTTTCTTTACTCCTCAAATATCATTGGTCACAATCATTGAAGCGTCACAAACCTGGCCATTTATAAGCAGCTGTAACAGCTGGTTTCTAGTGGGGTCGTAGTGGAACTGTTGAGTGAAATGAACATTTCTTTACTAAACAATGTTTCTTCTTGCATCTGATCAGAACGGCTTATTTTTCATTCTTTTAAGATGTTCCTCTAATTATTCCCATAATGGAAATTCAGGTTTTGTAACTGCTCAATCTGTGTGTGACGCTATGAAGATCTAGCTTGTGATCTGTGTTCAGCTAGACAGTACAGATGAACTGCTCCAAATGTGATCTATAGCATTGTAACAATAATAGGTAAGCAGTGTAGTTGTAATTATTATTTTTCATTCTCAGACCTTCAAACACTTCAGTTCTTCTTTGAATACTTCTTGTTCTTAACCTGCTTTTAAATGCTATCTTAAACATTCTTTATTGTAAAAGTTTTCAGCATGTTTTATATATAAAAACAGGCTTTTGCGGATTAAACAGTGCTTTGGTTAATTTGACCAAAAGTGAAAGAAGAATATTCAGTCACCCACTGATGGTTTTTCTTGCTATTTTGTTTACATGTGAAAGGTTTGCTGGCGTGAAAAATTGAGATCGAATCTCATGTGATCAACAGCAGAATCCCTTCTGCTCTCTTCGTTTGCTAATCCTGGCATCGTCTTTGTTTTCAGCGTGAAACCAGTGTGTGCCAGCCTGTTCACAGAGCGTCATTGCACTCACCCTTCCCTAAGTGGTTGAGCAGCACACAGTCTCAAAATAGTTCCTCCATTAATTAGTCTTTCTGAAATATTCATGAGCCACATTAAAAACTACTTGCTGTTCAGTAGTGTTTTATAACCTGAATCAGTTCTACCATAAACAAAGTTGCAAGTCCTTTAAAAAATTTATAATTTTCCCTTTTACATAAATAATCATGTTTTATAATTGTCTTTTACCTCTAGGATGACAATCCATACAAAGATGACAAGTGTTGGCAGTTAAAATTTTATTTTATTTGAAAATTGCAGAATTGTTATTTTTGATGGGCAAGATGCTGTTGAGTACAGGTTGCAAATGTAGTGTGGCCATTACCAGAGTGACAGTTTCATATCATAATAGATTGGCATAGAGTAAAAAATACATTGTGCTCATCTTGAAGGTGGTGTGTGTGAGTCTGAGTGTCAATTCACATTTACTTCTTAACATTATACTGTTTGTACATTTAGTGTTACTTAAAATTTTGATGTTTGTCTCATTTGGTATTACTTGAAGAGGACATGATTTTTTGTTTTGTTTTTTCTTTCCTTTACTGTTATTAGCACCTTTGATGGTGTTCATTTCATTCATAAAATCTTTGATATAAACAGTGTCCATAATCATACATGGTTTGCTTCGTTGTGAGTTGAAATTGTGACACTTTCTCATCTCCTCACCCAAGTAACACCTGGTTGATGTTAAAGCATCTTTTCCCCCTGCATGCTTGTTCTACCCATGAGTGGGTTTGTTTGTGGGAATGTGTGTGTGGTTGTGTACTTGAAAACCAAAAATAATTTGCTTTTGATATGTTGCCTGTGTCTGTACTTTGGTTACACAAAACCAGCCAATATGCATCTTTGTTGAATGTTCTATTTGAGGCTTGTCAAACTGTGTCCTTCCTAGCTGCTGATAACCTTACTCTGCTCCTCTTCTTGCCTTTCTTCTTTTGTGTCTACTTCTACCCACACACATCTCTTTCAAATACTCCAAGAACACATCCTCCTTTTTTATATAGTACATTTCTCCTTTAACCCTATACAGTTGCATGTAATATTATTCTGCACCTGCAAATAATAGGTGTTTGCAATAAACATATTGCACAATAATTTAACAAGGTTAGCTAAATAAGACTATTACAAGGGTTTTTAGAAAAATAATTCAACATTAAATTTTCCTTTCAGTTACTATTGTAGAATTGTTCATAGGGGCATTTTGTTAATCAGATGTGGTTTCAAGCACCCTTGATTCAAACAATCAAGGATTTGATTAGGTGCCCCAGGTGTTCTTGAGATAAAACAGCTCAAGTACCCGAACTAATTAACAGTAACATTTGAATGCATGTTAGAAATACGACTAAGTCGAAAGAATCTTTTAGAAAGTTTATTAAGGAGATGAAAGGACAAGAAAACTTGAAAAGTCGCTAAACTTTCCTAGAGGTATGACTGTTCAAGGGTTGCTATGCTATGTATGTGGAAGAACAAGGATTCCTGAGGTGGCAGGTACTCAGAATCCCGTGAGTAACCGAAAGACTTGCACCAAGACTTGGTGGCAACAGCAGCTAGTTTTAGTTTCCAGCGTAAACTCCAAAATGCTGAAGGACTCCATGCCTGATCTCCAAAATGGACACCTCTTCTGACCAAAAAGCACAAGAGTAGAATAGAATACAATTGCTACAATTTCCTGACAAATGTGTTAAGCCAAAAAGGTATGGAGGTTCTGCTAAAAGGTGAAATTAATCAAAATTCTAACTTTTCATCTCAATGGACCCTTGATATGTCAGTAGATGAAATAATGAAGTATAGGCTGAAAATAACATCATGCACCCTCTGGCTTGGACACACGCAACATATGGAGGGCAAGATGAATTTTATTATCAGGAAATCTTTGTTGAAAAATGTTGTTCTGTATGTGAGGAAGCTGAAGCTTGGGTATTATTGTACTGTCAAGAGGATCAGTGATCCCTGACAGATCTGAAAAGATATTAGGACCACCATAAAAAAAAAAGATTTCCTTTATTTTGCCAAAGAATAATTTTTAAAAAGGTTGAATAATTTTAAGTGCAACTGACTCTCTACCTCTGCTTATTTTTGCAAACTTCTTGCACTTGATAACTTTACCTCATTTCCTGACTCAACTGTTTCTATTTTACAGCGGTCACTGTAAAATCTTGATCCTCCCTGTTCTGTTGTCTTGTAGAGGGAACCGTGAGAGCTCCAGTCGGGCATCAAGCAGTCGTCAAAGCAGCACAGACAGTGATATGAAGTGTCTGGAGCCACGACCTTGGAGCAGTACCGACTCGGACAGTTCTAACCGCACCCTTCGGCCACCCGTGACGAAGGCCAGCAGCTTCTCTGGCATCTCCATCCTCACCAGAGGGGACAGCCTTGGCAGCAACAAAGGATCACAGGGAAGCTGCAAAGGCTCTCGCTCTGGTAGGGACTGAAGAAAAAAGCTTTTGGGTCTGTTCAGTAAATCACATTAGGCCCAGATCAAGTAACTTTTAGATTGAACCAACTTTTTATTAATTGCATACATGTGACTTTCTAACTACAGGTCAGCTCTGGATATATTGGGGTTTCCCAAAATACTACAAGTAATAGCGACTTCTCTTACTGTAAAGCAATCTTCCTTAAAAAAGTGTTTTCTGTATGTTTTTAAAAACCGAAGATGGTTATTAAAGTTAATGACTGAGTTAAAGAAAAATCAACCATCTTAATGTTTGAACAATAAGTGAAATAATGTCCATTGATACAAGCTTTCCCCAAAATGGAATAAATATAAACTTGGCCTAATAATTTTTCCTCTGTACTCTAAAGCAACTATGCAGACTCATTAAGGCCATTTATCAAATCTTGTCAAACGTTTGATAAAGTACCTGACATAAAGTCAGACCTAGTCCATTATCAGTTACCAAAAATGTGAGGGTTTATATAAAACACTTTTGTTTCCTATGAGACATTTGTGATTTGCAGACCAAGCTGTTTGAGGATTGAATTAAGCTGTTTTTTTTTTTTTAGCACCACAGATGCTAGGAGAGGCTTGTGACTCATTTTCACACAGGAATTTATATCCTATGTGGCAGCAAAACATGTGACAGAAGCAGAAACCCATTGGGCTTTAATACTTCAAAGCACTGTAAATTATAAAATGCAAAAGCCAAGTAGCAAAGCAACATGACAGCCACAACACACCATAATAGTCACAATCTTGTACTAGTTGTTTCTTCACCAGAAAACATTGTATTGCTGCTTCTTTCCTGGTCCTCTAGTTATGATTTATGCATAAATAAGTTTTAAAAAAGATGCACATTTCAATTAAATCAATTAATTGAGGACAGCATGATGTGTCTTCCAGTTAATGATGAAACATTCTATAAACAGCAATACTTACAGCTGACTCTGCTGTTGGCTCATTTAAGACAATTAAATGTAGACATTAAATTCAGTTGCTTATTACTAAGAATAACAAAATAGTGATTTTAGTACTTGTAAGTTATACTCGGTTGTGAAAATTTTATTGGTAGCCTATAGTGGAAAATAAAATACTGCAAACGTGGTGTTTTTGTCTCCTCTTCCTATCCAGGCTTGCCCTTAGTCAGTCCTGATGTTTGCCCTCCGCCTTCGATCTCCCAATCCAGCCGTAGCCTCCTACCCTGCCCGCCGCAGCCGCCACAGCAGCCGCAGCCCCAGGCTCCACCTCAAACCGCTCTGCTACCCACCCCACAGCAGCACCCTATGGGCAACCACATGATTGCTCAGGTAAGAGCCTCGATTTCATTACAATTAAAAAACAAATGAGAAATAGGATTAATTTAAAATTTTAAAGGTCAAACTGGAACTTTAAATAAACTATCTGTAGTGTTTTAGAGTCTAAGAAGGTGGATAACCCTGAGACAGTGCTGAAGTTTGATTACATGCAGTTTTATGTTAGATATAACAAGATACAACCATATTTTTAGACATTTCCTTTGCTTCACTCTTTGTAGTTAGAATAATTTATTTTAAATATGGGTTTTTGTTGCATTTGCATATTTAAAGAACTGCGTCAGTTTCCATTTCTCTCATTTCTGCTCATTAAAACTTCACCAGTGTGTTCTAACCCTCATTTTTCCTGTCTTCGTAATTCTTTCTTGCTTCTCTTTTCTTCTCTTCATTTTGCCCTCCTCTTTGCCTTTCTTCCTCTGCCTGTACACTTGCTCTTTCTTTCTGGTGTGTGTAGCCGGTGGCGTCTCTGCAGCCCTCTCAGCCTGTCTCCTACTCCAGCCCCTCCTGCCCCCAGGTTCTCCTGCCAGTTTCTCCTCCCCAGCAGTACACAATGGTACTGGTGCCTCTTGTAACTTCATTACTTCTGTTACTTTAGTCATAGATTACATCAAGGCTGACATTTTCAAACATAAAGGGTGGTTCTACTAAAAAAAGCTCATTCTGATTTTTTTGCTGTCATTATTATTATTATTCATTATTATTAGATGGGTATTCAACCGCCTTATTTTTCTTTCCTTAGTACAAAATAACATTTTTTTTTCTTATCAGTTTTACTAAAAAATATGTGGCAAAAGTGATGAAAAAATTCATTGGGCTTTTAAAAAAGAAAATGCAATTTCTTTATCTGGAACAAGGTTGCTTTTGATCTGTGGATTAAAGTTCAGCTGAACATTTTCAGACTATGATTTATTACTATTTTTTTTAATATACTTCTACACAGATTATTTTGATGGCTATGGTCTTTAACTTGCATGCTTTTACTTTAACAGCGTTGGAAGTTCTGCTTCGTCCTTTTATTGTGGTTTTCTTCTGCTGCTTTATGGCAGGTGGCAAATAAATTGACATGTCACCAGCTGGTAATAATTGCCCATGCCTAAAACTTATATTACTGTTGTAAGGCTGCAAATAACGATTATTTTAGTAATCAATTACTCTAGCTATTATTTTGATGATTAATTGGATTAAAATGTGCCTAATCTGCTGATTTTTAGAATTATGCTTATACAATATTAGAAATAACTACATTAAAAGATGCAAATAAACACATGCCAATAAATTTTTTAATTGAGAAAATTAGCTTTTATTTTTTTTGACCAAAATGCAAAACTCTGCATTCCTTTAGTGTATGTTTGAATATTTGCAGCAACGAATTCATCTGTGTTTGGAAAAATATTTTGAACACAAACACCTGAAAAGCTCAGCCCTTTCTGCTCGACTTAACATCAATACGCTTTAGGGCTAATTGACTATTTTTTGGATTAACTGATTATTGAATCACAAAAAGACCTTGTATTTTTTTTTTTATGTTAAATGCAAGATTTCCATTTTTTATTTATTTATTTATTTATTTACAGTTTTTGTTTAACTGCTGCTCTGAATATGGTGTTGTTTTAGCAAAATGGCATTTTTGTGAGTCTGTATACTCCAGTTAATCAGTAATCAATTAATAAGTTAGTTGACAATTATTTCAATAATTGGTTAATCCAGTCAATTGTTTCGGCCCTTCACTGTAAAGTAGGGCTGAAACAACATGTGTAGAACGTGTACAAACATGTGCACAAACATTTTGATGATGGGGGTATTTTCAGAAAAGACGGTTTCCAATAACAACACATTTTGGACAGAAATGCTATGAAGCTATTAATATTTTTAATAGAGTCTTATGATCACTTTGTCAGTTTGTAAAATATGAAACTCCAGATCCAGCTGAACTGAATGTCCTGACTTTGGAGTGTATGCCATAATTGAAACCCTCCATTCCAATCATTCCCATTGTTTCCAGGGAGATGAGCTGGCACCCCAGTTCACACAAATGACTCTGAGTCGGCAGGGCTCCAGTGAGAACCCTGAGCCCCCACCCATGTATCAGCCCCCTCCTACTGTGCTATCGCAGCACCCCGCACCCCAGCCTGGCTATATCATGGCTACGACAGGCCAGCCTTTGCCTCCACCATCTGGCTACCAGCCCCCTACTGGACACCCGCATCCGCCTCCACCGCCGCCTCCTCCATCCCAGACTGTCATACAGGCTCCTCCACCGCCGCAGGGCTACATCCAGCCCCCTCCACCGCAACAGGTATGTGAGTTTAATAAACGCCTGATCAGAGGAGTCACATATAGTTTCAAATTCATCTTTAAGCTTTTAGTGGAAGAGCGTAGCTCCTAACATCAATATTTAAAAACTATTTCTCTTTAAGCAGGTGTGCGATGTAAAACATTTTTTCATAGGCAAGAAAATAAATACCATTTACATGTACAGATATGTTTTTCATCCAGGAAATACTGTGAAAAGTTATTTTCCGTTTCTCCACTGCAGCAGGTTGAATAGTTTTTGTCACAGACAGTTTGTTGTTATAAAAATAAAACTTATTTGTGTGACTGGCAACAAGAACAATATGGACAAGAATATTCTGAAAGCTTCCCCAGAAAGTTATACTTCAATAAATCTGACTGTAATTTATTGGTGAGGATCAGTTTGGAGTTGCAGATGCTTATTTAGTGATTATCAGTTATCAGTCTTTTCTTCAGTAGATGTCAGGTTATGTCTATGTTTTTTTCTTATTCAGATCTCACAACATTGTTTCAATAACTGATTCAGACAACCTGCTGCTGCAATCTAATAACAGATAGTATGCCATAATTGGCATACTATCTGAAGCCAATATGTTTTGTTTTACATGTTTGATAGCTTTTGGCTCTGTCTGCCATCTTACAGTTTGAGTTTATTGGACTGTGACCTTGAATTTCTTTCTTAATTTTAAACGGCTTAAAGCTGGTTTGCTTTGCCATACGAAACACAACCCCAGTTCTTATGCTCTTGTCCCTCTACTTTTGCAGAATGAGGCAAGTAGCAATAAAATATTTTTCCATGGAAACTTGTAAGGGGGGTATACATCACACAGCTCATATCTGCTGACTCCTCTGTGGCTAAAATCTAATATTCCAGGTTTAATGAGAATCATAATATTGATCATGGGCTTCAGAATAGTGCTTGCTCAACTCTTACTCTATGTTATGTCAAGTTAAAATTAAAAGTCCCAATAACATATACTTTCACTACACTTTAGGAAGCTGTTGATGCAATAAAACTAACCAAATAAATAAGAATTGGGGATTAATGTAATGCCTTGTTTTCTCAACTGAACTTTCTTTGATCTTTTTGTTGTTTCATTCCTCAGATACAGGTGTCATATTACCCTCCTGGTCAGTACCCCAGTTCAGGACAGCAGTACCGTGTGTCCCAACCTATATCCCACCAGGTGTCTTATCAAGCCCAACGCACACAACCAATGCCTCCACCCAATCAGCAGTCAGGTCAGTACATTCTGAGGTACTGCAAACTTAAAAATGGTCTCTACTTCAACTGTAATGTGGCTGAAAAAGCTCTGTCAGTGTTTTCATGGTGTGTTGCCTTAAACACCCATTTCTTTGTCATTTGATTTGAAAAAATGTCTGCTTTGACATTTTTTCAAATCAAAGTGTGAAATTTTTGACGTTTTGATTTGAAAATATATCATACATCAAACATTGATATATGAATTAAATATCAATGTTTAATTCATTTGTATAGCATGATTAAGACGTCAGTTGACCAAAATTCTTCATAATTACATCCACAGTTATAAAATAGTAAATTGAATAAAAAGAGTAATAAAAGTAAATAAAACACAATTAAGATTCGAAACTAACTCAATATTAAATTTCCGAATAAATAATCAGCCACAGACCAGAGAAAAGAGAGGAGTTTTTTCTGACATTTAAGTGAGATTGTACTTTAGAATATCACCCAGATTCCTGACTTGTACTGAAAGTACTTGGACAACAAAAAACATCAACTGCGCAAGAGGAGAGATAAGATTTGCCAAACCAGATGACCTCAGCCTTGTTTTTATTCAAAGTTAGAACATTTAACCTCATTCAGCCATTATCTTTAATTAGCTGACATCTTGCTTCAGCTATCTTCTTCCACAGCCGTTGATAATTTTTCTTGTATCATTTTTCATTTCAGTTCCAGTTGAATTTTCTTATGAAAGCTGTTTCATCAGGGGCCTTTACTTTGACAAATCTTCACTTTTAGGATATTTAACATGTTTGATTGGTATTGTACTTAAAACTGAAATATACAAAAAATAGACTTGCTGTCTCTGACCTACTTTGAGTCATTCAGGTGAAAGGTTTGGTTTAAACAACCTTTTTTCCCTGCGTTATTCAGCTAAGTAAATTTGGCACAAATCAATATTCAGCTCTGTGTCTTTCAAGGAAAAAGTGGCTGCTACAGCATTTGGACTTTTTAATTTACGTTATGCAAAGGTGATCTGTGTTAATACTGAGAGATAAACATTGTTGACGGCTGAAATGGACTTTGAGTTGAAGTGGAAGTCTGCCAATCCACATAGCTGATAAATACTAAGATCAGTGAGATCATTAAGTCCAAATGGCAACTATAGTTTCCATTTGGATTTAATTGTGAACACTCATAATTTGATAAACCATAAACTTTTACGGTTTGAAATTATTTATTGATAATAATTAGTTAAATGAGAATCATTGACTTTTTAAGTTGGCATGAAACACATGGTTTTTCTGCATTTTTAATACGTCATTGGATATTCCTTTGAATACTTTGTCAAACCTTTGTCTGTTTTTGTATTGTGCCCTCTTCAGGTCTTCAGACCATGATTCCAAGCCAGCAGCCAAGCTATCAGAACATGATGGGGGTGCAGCAGCCTCCAAATCCTGGTCTGCTCAATTCCCAAAGAACGAGTATTGGAGGCCAAATGCAAAGTATAATGGTTCAATACCCACAGATGCCATCATATCAGGTTTGTGCGCTTTTGATTCGTCTGTTTTATGTCAGTCTTTTAGAAATCATGCATAAATACAGATTGCAGAGTTGCTCTGCTTCACTGTAGCTCTAATATACATTTGTTGCAGCAGTGGGGATATATTTGGAGCTGAATTAAATGTTTAGAAATCTGATGTGGTTTGATTTAGCATTCAAATTTGAAGTTGATGCCTAACCAGTAACTTATTGCATGACTTTAACTCTTATGAACCAAAACCATTAACATTTCTTCCCACTCAATATTTCCATTTCTTGCATTAGGTGCCAGTGGCAAATGAAAGTCAGCAAGTGGTGCAGCAGCAGTACCAGCAGCAGGTCATGGTGCCTGTCAGCCAGTCTGTCCAGGGGCCTATGCCTGTCTACTACAGTGTTATTACACCCACACAGCAAAATAGCACAAGGTACAAGGATTTGTGTGAAATGTTTGCCACTTGACCTCGTATAGTTTGAATGTTATTCTTTTTAATATTAATTGAACATATTTGAACAATTTTAGTAATATTTTATCATCTTTGATTGCTGCAGACTAACATTTTCTTTCTTTTTTTTTTTTTTTTTTTACTTTTAAAAGTAACCTTTAACTTTTCTTCTTGTTTGTCATTTAGCCCATCAGTAGGTTACCTGCAGCCTCCCAACTCAGAGCAGTTTCAGATCACACAGTCACCGTCTCCCTGCAACCCTCAACCATTGCAACAGCAATATTCAGGTATGGCCTCCTTTCACTAAGTACTTAAAATTGCTATTATCAATGATAATAATACAAAAAATGTATTTTAGCAGTTTGTTAAATATTTTACTCTCATACAAAAGTCCTTCATTTGTTTAATTAATTAATTTTTTTGTAAGTCAGAACTTTGGCTGTACACGTCACCTAGACTGAGAATATGCCTGATTTGAAATTTACGGCATAACTAACTGAGATTACAACAAAGTTAATCAGCCATCAGACAGTAATAGAATGACATCTGCGGTTTGTAAAACTGGGTGAAAGGTATTGTGGGGGAAAGTTCACTCAGGTTTGTGGCGTGAAGCTGTAAATAAATGTCCTTGAAAAAGGCAATGTTTGAAGAAAACAAACCCAGCACGTTTTTTTTTTTTTCTTTTCTACTCCTGATCAAACCTGAACTTGTTTCCAATGATAGTCACTGTATCATGTGACATGCTGTCCTTCACTTTGTCCTGTTTATGTCAAGCTACCCTGTGACCTCTTATTTTTAACTCTGCAATCTTATGTGCTTATTTCTTCACAAGTTAACTTGGTTCATCTTGTCAGGGACTAAATTTAGTTAGTCTTAGCATTTGATTGTTATTCCAGCTAGTTCACCATTTCTAGTTCTATTATTGATAGTCTGCATTGTGAACTGTGTTTTTGTAAATCACATGACATAAAGGTAAAGCCTGTCTACAGTTCTCTCATTATAATGTATTATTGTTGGTCACTTTATTAGGTACACCTTTGTTGTACATTGGTTCTGATCCTTTTAAAACTATCTTAAAAACTTTTATGTCACAGTTTCAATGAGGTATTAGAAACATCCCTTAGAGATTATGCTCCATATTCTCATTATTATTTTTTTTTTTTACTGAATATTCATGATTTTTATTCTGCATTCTCCATTGGATTGAGAACTTGTGGCTGTCATCAGCAATAATACTCATTTTAAACAAGACTTAGTTGGTTCAGATGCAAAATATTTGACTTTGTTGTAATAAATTTGTTTTGACTATAAATCTTGCCTTGTATTTCAACTTCTACAGTTGTAAATCCATCCTCTGCATTTATAATTTTACAGTGGCCTTTAGTGTCATGTTAAAGAAAACATTGTTTTCAGTGGGTAGTTTGAAGCTACATTTAAGCTGAATTAAATCTTTAATATGTTTGACTGCACATGAAAAGCACAAGGCTACTGATAAGGTCAGCCCTTCCCTGTTTCATAAATCATAAATCATCCATTTATCCTGGTTTTAATCTTTGCTTTGCTCCCTCAGGAGTGGCTCCTCCAGGGCCCGGGGTAATGGTCATGCAACTCAGTGTCCCCAACGGACCTCAGCCTTCCCAGAATCCTCCTCTCGTTCAGTGGAACCCGTGCAAGTACTACAGCATAGAGCAGCGGCCCAGCAAGCCAGGAGAGCTCTACAAACCTGACAACACTCCACAGGTAAACAAAAGCATCAAACTCTTCTTGATTACGAATAACGTTATTTGTTATTGCATTGCCTTCTTTTTATTCTTTTATCTCCATCATTCTTCTCTGGTCAATTGTAATAATGACTTACCCTAGTGTGTAGGTTCTGAATTAAAACTTCTGTCCACATAATAACCAATATCATATTAATCTTTATTTTATTTAGGCCAGCACTCAGCTGACCAGTCCCCTTGCCTCTCCCACTCAGTCCCCCACCCCGTCTCCCTCTGGCAGTGTCAACAGCGTATGTCCAGGCCTCGGACCACTACCCCTTATTTCCCAGTTTCAACGGCCAGGAGGACCGGCTCAGGGTACGTGTAAAGATCCAGATAAATAACCCTCATGAAATCAGATTCTGTTGTTCCTGGACAAAATGTCCAGAGAATGAGAGTGAAGAAATAATATTTTTATCTGTGACAGCCACCAGTGATGTTGTATTTTGTACAACCAGATATTCTGCAGTTGTAGCTCCACCCTGAATGGGGAGTTAAATAAAGTTTGTGTATAGTATGAATTCTTAACTTTATGCCACGTCATGTTTCATATTTCTCAGAGACAGATTCTTATCTCAAGAATAATAAAACTTGTATTTGTAAACATTCCCTAATTATTAAATACTCCTACAATTAAAATAATTCTACTAACAATGCTGTATATCAAAATCTGGTTGGATTAAAAAAATCCTCTCTATGTCTGGGTTTTAGCTGTGTTAATAAACCTCCGACCATTATATCACTTTTTTTTGTCCATGCATACCTTTTACTTTGACCAGGTGGCTTTGGGCCCCAAATCAGTAGTGAGATCACTTTGCCTCAGCATGCTGAAATGACTGGCATCATGTCATGGGATCAAACGTTCTACATGACTTTACCTCATGTCTGTCCTCTGACCTATATTTATTTAAACTCTGAGCCACTCCGTCTTTACTGACAAATAGATCAAGGATTTGGAAAACACCATTATACATAAAAACCTGGTGTTGCATCAGTCTGAAATTCTTGTCTGTACAGCACAGTATGTCAGAAAAACAATTTGTTGGGCATTTCCATTTGCATTCACCAAAATCATTCTCCTGCTCAAGAAAAAAAATACTTTTGTGGTTTATATGCTTATTTTTCTTCATTATTATTATTCCTAAAATTTTTAAATTGTTGCTGTAATTGAGCAGATGTAAAGATGTTTTTTTTGTTTGTTTTTTTTTAATGATCACAGCTATTTCAAATCAAACATTTAAACTTTGTAGTTTGATCTTGACGTGTGTGTTATGTCCTTCAGGTGAAGGTCGATACTCTTTATTGGGGCAGCCTCTCCAGTACAGCCTGTGTCCTCCACCCCTCATGCATGGCCAGTCCTCCTATAACTCCCACCAGGTTAGTCTGGGTTTTTATTTTTATATCAATAAAAGGTCAAATACAGCTTCATTAGGGATAAATTCAGGCTATGATTTGTCCATTTTAATAAATATTGTTCTACAGACTTGCAATGTTGAATCTTCTGAATTATTAGGAAAAAGGAAGTAAACTCTGTTGCTAGAATACGAGATAATAAACTTTGAGAGGCCTTCCTGTCTGAGGCCTGAACTCTCTCCTCCCAAGATGCACTGAGACTGATCAGGCTTGCAGGTTAAGTGTCCATCTTCAGTCCTAAGTGACCGATATCCTGCATGTTTTATGCATCTTACTGCTGTAACACAGCTGATCTGAGTACACAGATTACCTCCTCAGTGTGTCCATAAGCAATGAACCTAGGAAAGATGTAAAACATTCAGAACAACAATGCTTGAGGATTGCTTTTGAACACCACAGGGTTAAGGCCTCCATTTGTTGCTTATGTCGCCACCTTGTGTTGTGCACAGTTATTGCAATGCATTATTGAGCTCTCTAAAACCTGTTTCTGTGTTTAGGGTCAAGGAGTAATCAAACATGGAGCACGAGGAAAGAAGCAAACACTCAAATCTGCATCAACAGATCTTGGCACCACAGACGTTGGTAAGTTGGAAATTGCATGAGACACAGGTACTTTACTTAAAAACTTTGGGATTGTAGTGTTTTTTTAAGTATGTCTCAGACCTTAGATTAATGCACATGTAGTCATGTTGCCAGCATTTTTTTAGCATGGTAACAAAGACAAGTTGCCTTTTGAAAATCACCACTGGAATATTTTTCCCCTTTGGGATCTTAGCATTCATAAATTACTGTATTTTCCGCACTATAAGACGCACCTAAACACCTTCAATTTTCTCAAAAGCCGACAGTGCGTCTTATAATCCAATGTGCCTTATATATAGACCAATATTGAGCCACAGCAGGTCTCGCAACTACGGTAAGCAGCCACCGACTTTATTTTCCCCCGTAGAAGAAGCGCGCGGTGCATGCTGGGATATATGACTGCGCGAAGCGTGCCATTTCATTTCCATTTGTGTAAAGACCCCAAAATGGCTCCTGTTAAGAGGCACGCTTACGTTTAAACTCAAGGCGATCAGTTACGCAGTAGAACACGGGAACAGAGCAGCAGCGAGAGAATTTAACATTAATGAATCAATGGTGCGGGAGTGGAGGAAGCATAAAGGCGCAGGTCATCTGTTTAGTCTTTGAAAGACTAAACAGAGTTTCCGAGGGAACAAAGCGAGATGGCTACAGTTGGAGGAAAAACTCGAACAGTGGGTTGTTGAACAGAGAGCAGCAAGTAGAAGTGTCAGTACAATCACTATTCGAATGAAGGCAACAGCACTAGCACGCAAACTAGCTGTGTCACGATAAACTGTGTCACGAAAATACCACGTCACTGACTTTACCTCGGGGAAAATAATAAAACAGCTGTTTATTCATTTTGGGAGTGAACGGAGTTGTCAGAACGCTGGTTTGTAATCTATTAATAAAGTTTGACTGACCTATCTGACTGTTTTGTTGACATTCCCTTTAGCGCAGCTCCTTCATTACGTAACTCCATTAACGTAATGGAGTTACGTTATGCATCCATTACGTTAATGGATGCATAACGTAACTCCAGCCTCTACTGTAGCGTCTATTCTATGTGCCTTATATATGAAAAAAGTTTTAAAATAGACCATTCATTGAAGGTGCGCCTTATAATCCGCTGCGCCTTATAGTGCGGAAAATACGGTAACTTTGTCCCATATATTAAGCAGATCTATAGATCATCTGCATAGCAGCGGAAGGATAACAGGAGTAGCTCCAAGTGGCAGCATGTAAAGTAGCAATAAAATAGGGCCAAGAGTGGAGCCTTGCAGGACGCCTCATGAGAACAGAGCACCAGAAGACGGAAAATTATTACTTGACAAAAGGAAGGTAAACTGAAAACAAGAACAAAAACTTCAGACTAAGTTTGAGTCGAGACAAAGACCCTTAAACGCACCACCAGAGCTGAAATGAAACGCCTGAGAGAAAATATGAATTCAACAATGCTTACAATTGAGTTAAACTTAAGTTTCTATATCTGTAACACTCCTTTGTGTAGCTTACCACCATCAGGGTGTTAATGGGCCAATGACTGACTGTAGAGTAAAGAGCTTTGGAGTCCTCTGGACTAGATAAAGCTCTATATAAACAGGCAAATCACCATGTACCGTTTTTAAAACAGATGAAATTCAGTTCCTCTGTATCATTTCTCTAGAACCACCTGTGTTTTCCTTTCGCCTCCATGGCTCCAGACACGTCACAGTCACTCATCCATCTTTCTGAGGTCGGGCTCTTATAGCTGAACATCATCTCACAGATCCAGAACCACATGTCCGTCAAACAGCTGTAGCGCAGACCCATCCAGACAAACCGAGTCGATGCCTTCTTGGCTTTTTCCTCGACCAGCCTCAGCTTATCCAGGTTGGTGATGGTGACCAGGTCATGGTAGTGACCTCTGCCGTAG
>CAEFZY010068404.1:0-19064 GCA_903066815.1 Brachyrhaphis roseni
CCAACATTCTTCCTTTTCCCAGGTGTGATACTGGCTCACAAAAATGCCAGTTTTATAACCTCCTGTTCCTCGCCCTGATATCAGAAGCAGTTCAAAGAGAGTTCACTTAAGTCATTTACACATAGTTATCCTGGTGAGAATATTCAATATACCTTTTAATATAATAGAATGAACTGTATGAAACACTAAAATAATAATTTTCCTCAACAGTGTGTATTCTAAATACCATTTCACAAAGCAATGCTTTATAAAACTTTAACTGAAATAGAAATAAATAATCCTTTTTGAATAATCTATTCTTGATTTATTTATCAATTACCACAGTGATCGATAATTTAATAATTTGGAATACCATAAAGGCGGCTTAAATGAATACAACAAATTTAATGTTCTGCTCTTTAAATAGTCTCTCTTAATGCCGAAGCACCGTGAATAACAATATAATTGTTTATGAACGCAGCATTTCACTACAGCTGACTGCACAAGCAGGAAAAGTGAGAGTGAAGTAGCTACGAGCCACTGTTGGCTCAGGTACTGCTAGCTTAAAGAAAACAGAACATTTTATAATTTTTTTTAGCTATTTTATGTAGCTTCATGTCAAAAAATGGAAATAAATAACTCATTAAAGAGACAAGCTGATCTTACTGAACCGTCAGTGATTAAAGCATTCATTGAAGTTTGAACAGTTTGAACTCTTGTTAGCTTTCGCTGCATCATGCTCTAAACATCTAAACACTCAATGAAAATACACAACAAAAACACTTAAACTGATAATCCTAAAGTGTTATTTCTGCACAGAACCTAACCTCTTACTGTGACTAGCAGAAGCATCAGGTTGTCTATGGGAGTCTTGGGGAGCCAGTGATTTAAAGGTTCCTTCTGCAGAAATCTGAATAAAACCAGGAACAAGGTTTATTAAGCATTATAAAGCTTAAACAAACTATTAGTCTGTCAGATATGTGAGTCAAGTTTTGGGATCACATGAGCTGTTCTCAGACTTAACATCACGGAGATTTATGAATTTATTCCGATTATGTTCTTGAGCTATTGTTTTAAGATTTGTTCCCAGTACATTCTTTGTTTTGTGCCATCATTTTAACATTTTCTTACATCTTGTTTTTTATTTATAGGCATAAATTACGTGAGTCACCAAGATCACATATCTTTATTTGCATGCACAGTAAGTGAAATTCTGCTTTTCTTATGTGCAACCTCATCCAAAAACAAACCTTTCCACTCTCTTAAATTACCACTTCTTAATTTTATCTGTCTTTTTTGTTTTTTGTCCAGCAGGTAACCATTACCAAGAGCTGTTGCTTCATCTTCTGCCACAGGCTTTGGTGCAGATGCACTCTTCCAAACTGGTTGGACTTCTCTGTGTAACTCACCGTTAGCTGCTGAAAAACTTTGGAGACATGCCACAAAATAATGAAGGAAACAAAAATACTATTTCAACTTATTGCAATGTTTTAGTATTATTTATCTGTATATCATTTACTATGCTTTTTCAGAATACTGCCTGCATATTGGTGCTATGTGACCATTTATTATCTCTCTTTTGTATCATACTGTCTACTGACAATGCCACTTGTGAATGTATAACCTCATTTTGACATAAAATTGTTTTTTAAAATGATTTTTGTTGTCTGTGGAATAGTTTCTGCTTGTTAGGAAGCTGCTGTGTTATGAAGAATTTGAAACCTCAAGCCTCATGTTTTAGCTGATGTGCAAAACTGGTTTACCACTAATTTGTGACTCATGTTCTTTGCAAACTTTGGTTTGTTGATGTAATGCAGCCCAGAGTTTTCCAGGTCTAGCCCTGTGGACACACACACGGTGCTGCATGTTTTAGATGTTGGCCACATTAATAAAAATCCTGTGTAAATAATCTCAGTAGCTTGGCATCATGTTCTGCAGAGACCTGGAGGAGTGAGTTTTAAAGACTACAGGGGAAATCATTTGCTTCTACAGTAGCAGTGGAGTTTATGAATAATTTAGTGTCAGTGTTATTCTTAATGGAGTATGCCTGCTTTTAAATCCCAATTAAGGTATGTCATATTCACACTAGTGGAAATCCACAAGGAAAATGTATAGCAAATATTGCTTTTTAGAAAAGGTCCTGTAAACAATGTCATAAATAAACTAAAAGCTTGTATGAGAACAAAAGTCATTATCTGTTTTGGTTTTCTTCCCAGCAGCATGATTCAGAGGTTTTCTCAGACCGGCGGCTGTAATCTTTTCTCCAGATGCTGTAACTGTGATCCAGGATCCGTCCAGTTCCAGTTACATGTTCCAAAAGTACCTCCAAATCAGATTCCCTCACCTCCTCGGAGCTGCAGTATGTGACTTTGATGACGAATGTTTTTTACACATTTTTTAAAACGGTCACTGACAGTTTATTATGCGACAGAAAGTCTGTGAAAACTCGATCTCCTTCGCCTCCTCCGTGGGCTGCTACTGCCGTCAGAAGAAACACAACCAATCATCAGGTCTTAAGGCTGTCAATCAAGCTCATGTACTCACTGCTCAAGGGGCTAATGGTGGAGAAACAACTTAATGTTACAGGAGAACCGTTCAACTACCATCATTTGTGGCCATGCTAACTAGCCTTAGCATTCACAACAGACTATGCTAACTGCAGCGAAGCAGAGAGAAAGGGGGCGTGAGCAGCGCCACCTGGAGGGTGACTGACAGCGCTAAGAGCCGCCTCCTGGCTCTGACTGGTTATTTCTAGTTAGAACTGGACGACAGCAGGAGCTCGATTCTTTTCATCTGTCTCAACAAACTGTCACAACATGTGAAAGTTTCAGAAAATATGTAAACAAATATTGTTATTAAAGTTACAAACTGCAACTTGTGATTAATTAAAGATTGCAATTAAAAACGTTAATCCCACCACTAATTAAAGGTGATCAATTTAATCTGCTCTGTGTTGGTTGTTCGACTGGAATTGTTATTCTGTTTAGTTTTTCAGTGTAACAACAAAGGGCCTGTCTAAATGATTTATATTTTTTATAATTATTATTGCTAATGTAAAAAATCACAACACAAAAAGTTGGTTGATAAAAGTCGTCCTGATAGAAACTATCAAACCGTTTTCCTCCCGCAGCACCAAGGGGATAAAAACTGGACAAAATGTTTTAGACTCTTTGCAAGAAAACAATCCTGAAAAGATGCGACGTGAAGCTGCTGCACTTTTAGTTTTTATTGTTTATAAAACATTTCGTATCCATAGTGACGTCTGAGACAAATGTCTCTCATTTAAGAAAATGTTCCCCACCTTCATGACACAAACATTCAGGAATTTTTGCTGAGATGAACAACCGTCTGAATTTCTGCAGCAGCAATAATATTAACTTTAAATACCTTTATCTATTAACAGAACAGCAGCTACTGGCAGAACTCTGAATAAGTTATTAAGTTAGTTCTTAAGTTCTTGTTTAAATAAAATGCTGTGTGTTTCTGCATGAGGAGTTTTGGGTGGATATTAACAGATTATTGTTGGTTTTGGTGAAGAACAGCTGCAGGTTTTGCTGATACTGCAGAAAGGTCAGATATTTTCTTGCATAATTTCCTGAGAAAACAATTGTAGAAAAGATCAACTTTGCACTCGTCACACATTTCTCAGGACGGGGAGAGTTTAATGACTTGGATGTCGTCATGCAGATATTTCCCCTGACTGTCTTCATGTGTCACTTTACTGGAATGTGGTTTCTGCTGCAGGTGAATTAAGGTGTGAATGTCTGTAACTTCCTGTCAATAAACGAGCTAACGTTTGTCTTGTTGTTTAAAGAGCACAAACAGTTTAAGAGCAATGCTGGTGATGTGTTGAGCTGCAAACAAGAAGAACGTGAGTCACATAAAAACGTTGCAAACTCCCTCTGTAGTTTATTACAACATTTCATTCACTGTCACCTTTGGTTAAATCTCAAGTTTTTAACAACTTCCAACACGTTTTCCTTCATGATTATCCAGCTTTTATCCCACATATGTAATTTATTAAGTCAAATTTGTGGCTTTCTTTCCCGTTTACGTCTCGGACTTTGTCCCAATAAACTTGAAGTTGTTCAGAGTAAAACTGAATCTTACAGATGAGTTTGCAGGTTTAAAAAAATGTTGCTCAACTGAAATTTTTCCCAAACTAGTTCTCAGCTTACAGAGGCTAATACAGAATTATTCATATCTATATTTCTCCAAATAAAACTGAAGTAAACTCTCCAAACACAAATGACTTTCTGTCCATCATCGATACTCTCCTGCAGGAGAGAAACCAGCTAAAACTCAAACAATCACCAAGACTGTAGTTCTTTAATTCCTCTTTAAATAACAACATTTTAAGTTTTAGCTGCCAAATTCTGGCTGATTCGACACAATTACCTTCAAACATCTGCAGGGTAATTAGCCAGATCGCTAAGAGCCAAATAACAACACTGAGCATGAAGCATTCAGTGAGACACCATTCCTACCAGTAAGTAAATTATTACCTAGCACACAAAATGGGATACAAATGACGCATGGTAATAAGGCATGTAATTTAAATTAATGAAATGAAATCAAAAGTGAACTAAATAAATATAAACATCATGTGGCATTCTCCCTGTAAGCCAAAGTATGAATGAGAGTAATTATGAAATATCCATTAAAAAAAACATTAACTGTTTTTCTCAGCAATTTGTAAATTCTCCTTAACTGAGAAGATCATGTATCATCATCATCATCATCATCATTGTCATCATCTTGCATGTCTCCTCATGACTCAGGCTGCGTTCACACTTCAGCCTGAAGTGAACCAAATCTGACTTATCTGCCCTGAGTGAAACGTATCGGACCTTTTCACACGGAGGGGATTGTTTTCTTTTGAATTACCTCACAAAAGGTTTTGTGTTCTCTCACAATATAAACCTTCAAAAACCATTTGAAGGTTTATATCTTTCAAAACGCAAAGCATAACAGGTCATACACCGGCTTTCTATATGTTTCCATTCCTAGACATAAACAGAAACTTTCTGTAAGAAGGAAAAAATATGTCCAGTCTGGTATTAAAGGGCCGTTTTTGTGCGCAGTCCCACCTCAACCTTTCACAAACACGCAGTAATAGAGCGATTTCTCTGAGCACCAAAGCATTAAGAATGTATAAATTAATTTTCACTTAGGCTCTTTGAAGGTATTTGCAATTTTATTTTGACATCTGTTATCTGTGTCACTGTGTTCAAAATATACAGTATCAGGGTGTATTTGCTAATTTACTGCGAGGGAAAGCAGCACTTTAGATTATCTGAACAGCCTTATCATGCGACTGGGCGGCTGCGTTCACTTTGACCTCTGCAGAGTCATAAAACAGCAGATTACAGCTATCAAGATCAAAGCTGCCCTCTTTAACGTCAAACACAAGAAACTTTTCTTACCAACAGGAAAATAACATCATCTGTGTTCAGGTTCACAGAAAATTTGGTGATGAAAAACTTCATTGTTCAATCAAGCCTCTCTTATGGTAAAAAACAGAAAAGACAAAAAAAACCCACCCAACCCTCTTTCCTTTTCCCCAAATGGAAACACCCAACCCAGGAAAGGCCGTTTGAAAGCATTTTAAAAGCCTACAGCAATGTTTGTTCACCGATCTTTCCTTCAAAATCTCCTTTCTTAAATCCTTTCCTTCCATTTTTTTGTCTGTTTTAATAAATACATCAATTTTCATCCTGGTGCAAAAAAACTTTTATCGGGAAAAAGTGAGTTTTTTATGTGTCGTGTTTCTATTGAGCAAATGTTTATTTTAAATCCAATTCTAATTTAAATATTAATGTCAGACAAGAGTAAATTCTAAAGGAAGCTTTTGAGCAATGATTTCATTATTTCTTTAAAATAAGCGTCTTTTTGAGAGGATCAACTGTCCATCTGCTTCCTTTACTGGAGGCCCATATCTCTGTCATTCTAGAACTGTAATTGAGGGCCACACAAAATGATCCCAAGGGCCGCAAGTGGCCCCCAGGCCACACCTTGAACACCTTATAACGGGTTGTTCCATCACCCGTTAGCTGTTCATCATTGATGCCCAGGAGTCTTTTACTGCAGAGGAATTTACACCCTCTCTTCTTTTGAAATATTTCATTTCTGCCACGCCACAGCCTATTAATCAAATTTAAGTTCAGACTTTGACTAGGCCTTCTTTTTGGATATTCAGAGGTGGGCTTGGGGTGTGTTTTGGTAAAGAGCTGAAGTCATGGTTCAAATCCACCACACCATGTTTCATTGTTCATATGTTCTTTTTCTAAAATCCTTAGCTGGTTTTATCTCAGCTGTAACAGGACATGAACTCTCCAACTCCAAAAAGCTACTTTCAGCTCATCGGTTAACAAAATATTTCCCCAGAAGTCTTGAGGGCAAATCGTTGCATTTCATTTCATCAAAGCAACTCATTAACTGGACGGGCGTTCAGTCTCCGACCCGAGCAGAAAAGTTCAAGTGCTTTGGTGTCATGATCATGAGTGAAAGTAGAAAATGTGTAAAAAGGGGAAGCAGATACTACTTTTTAAGGAATCTAAATATTTTTAGCGTTTTCATAAGGATAATGAGTCTCTTTTATAAATCTTTTATTGAATCTGTCTTAACTTTTTCTTTGGATGCATGGTTTGGAAACTGAAGTGTTCAGAATAAAAACTGCCTAAACAAAATTGTTCTCCTTCCCGTTGCTCCCTGCTATGCTGCAGCTTCTTCCTGTTAGCAGAGCCTGCTGTGAATGCTACGGCTAGTTAGCATATGTTGACAGCAGATAAAAGGTGTTCCTATAACGTTAAGTTGTTTCTCCACCATTAGCACAACTTTATATATTTTCTGAGTACATGATGTTGATTGACAACGCTAAGCCCCGCCTTCTTGCTCTGATTGGTTGTTTTTGGTCAGGAGCGGTTCATTTCAGTCTCATACTGTGACAACATTACTACAATTTTAACAAATATGTAAAAACACTTTTTATAAAAGTTACATACTGCAGCTTTAGTCAGAAAAGTGACTAATTAGGTTTCACTGTGAATGCTTTAATGATTCATCTCAGATTTATTCTCTGAATACTTTACTCTGCATATTTAAAATAATGTTGCTGCTGTTTTCTGATGTTTGCATCTGACAGAAAAGCCTCTGTGGCTCCAGGTTGGGTAAAGTACGAGCTGTCACCGTTTGGATTGACGGCGCGGTTCTTTCTCATTGTGGACCTTCGTCACCTTTCACTGTCAAACTCACTTCCAAAATTTTAACTGCAGACATGACAGAGAGTTTCTCCAGTCAGAATGACACATGCTTCCTGAAAAGTTCCCATTTCTCAACTTTGGAAAGTCAAGAAGCGATCTGGAGCTGACAACATGCAGGGCTGGCTCAACTGTAGAGTTCGTCAGGGATGTTGTGACTTGAGAGGTTGAGAATGACCGATGTCGACACGTCAGCGTTCTGCTGACACGACACCACAGTCTGAAGAGCGAAGGAGTAAAACCTTTGCTGCTCAGTGACCTGTTGACCTGAAGGTCAGCGTGTTTGCTGGAGGCCTTTCCTTCCCGCTGTCGCCACAAAGAACAACAACATTACTACTGTATTTAAGAACATTTTTCATTTATCTGTACTTAAAGTTACAGTAACTTTTACAAAAAAAAATATATTTTTATTTGTTAAACTGCCACCTTGCCAGCGTCTTTCCCACCGCTACCTCACTGATTTAAATTACTTATCGGGTTATTTGTTTAGCTTTCTGACCGTCATGCTGATCTGGGTGAAGGTTAGTAGTTGTTTAACAGGAGCGGTCATCGCTCTAAACCAGGGGTCGGCAACCTTTTCTACTCAAAGAGCCATTTGGGACCGCCTCCCAATAAAACGAAAGCACTTGGAGCCACAACCCATTTTGACGTCATATATATAAAACCTATGTACAAAAATCGATACTATGTTGCGTTTATGAAATCAACGAACTGCAGCAGAGAATATAAAATTTTATTTCTGCATGTAACAAAACGTATTTTACACTTTGTTGATGCTCAATTTCAAACAAAATACCCTCTGACTATTTGGGTCTTAGTATTTAAGAAATAAAAATCGAAACTTACCCAAATATTATCCACCGGCACTAAACGAACTATGCAAACCAAAAAATGCGCAGTCTGCTTCTGTGTCCCATCGCATGTGCGCGGTCACCTGTCCTCCTGAATTAAAAAAAAAAAAAAAAGACTATTTCACTTAACAATATATAGTTATGTATTTATATTTGACTGTTATATTCCAGACAAACACGCACACATATGTAAAACAATAGCTAATTAAAATATTTATTTTACCTGGTTAATGTGATTTTTGCTCCTGAGCCTCGCCGCACAGCGTCTTCATGTCAGGGCTGTAAGATGTCACCTTCATCTTCAAACAGGAGCGTAAGCTGACGTCTGTGAGGCGTGAGCGGTGCTTGTTTTTAATATAGTTCATGCTGGAGAAGAACTGCTCACAGATGTATGTGGATCCGAAGATTGCAAGGACTCCAAATGCATACCTCTTCATATTGATGTAGCTGTCGGGGATGGCATTCCATGTTTCGAATACAAGTTTGTCCTGTTTGGGAAGGTTTGCAACTTCGCTCCATTTGTGATTCTGAGCGAGAACGGCCTTCTGATGGCACACATTTTCAAGATCAGCTGTCAGACTCTTGAACTTTGACACCCAGAAGTCTTTGTCGGCCAGTTCCATCTCTAGATCAGGTTGACTTACACCTGGAATTGCAGTCATATTCAACAGGGATGGATCGATGCTTAGAGGAGTGACAGGGAAAGATAGAGTGTTTTTTTACTCTCTGAACTCACAGAATCGTTTCCCAAATGATGCTTGCATTGCAGTGATTGCAGATTGCAAATACAGCATATTTATCACATTCCCACCTTGTTGGTATTCTCTCAAAGAGGGGAAGTGATGCAGTGCAACTCCCTGTAAATCCTTGGCCAACACGGTTAGCTTGCGCTCGAATCCCAGCACCTCTTCCAGCAGGTGCAGAGCAAGATACAATGGAAAGTCAGCAATTTTCTATCCAGTGACTTCTGGAGTAAAGTTACAAAGCCCTTCTGCGCTCCTGTCATGCACGGTGCCCCATCAGTAGCTACTGACACCAGGTGGGTGGTCTTTATTTCTTTATTTCTCAAACAGTCCAATACAGCCTCACATATGTCCTCCCCCCGTGTTTGGCCTTTTAGCCGTATTAAATCTATCAATTCTTCCTGTGGCCCGGCAGCGCTCACGTATCGGCAGAACAACGCTATTTGTTCAATGTCATTTTTGTCTTTTGACGCATCACAGGCGATTGCGTAGGCCAGAGCTGAATTGATATCTTCAATCTGCTGTCTGGTGACGTTTTCTGCCATCTTCACAGTTCTGTCTTGGACAGTTTTGGCAGAGAGAGGCATGTCTTTTATTTTCTGCAAAATTTCATCTTTGTTTTTGAAGTCCGAGAAAAGATGTTCTGAAATCTTAACAAATGTTTCTTTGAGATAATCTCCATCTGTAAATGGCTTGCCATGCTTGACTATTTCCTGAGTAGCAATGAAAGTGGCACATGTAGTGGGATTTGCGGTCTTAATCCACTTATTGAAGTGACTCCTGCTCGCTTCAGCCTTCCGCATCAGCTCCGAAACAGCCTTTTTTCTCTCCTCTCCCTCGGGATATTTTTTAGCAAAGACAGAGTGTTTGTTCTCGAAATGTCTTTCAACATTTGACTTCTTGTTGTTTGCTAGTCTTTCGCCACATATTAAACAGACTGGTGAACCAGTTTCATCAGCGGTGAAAGCAAAATGATCTGTCCACGTAGCATTAAATGTTCTGCCATCTTCAGAATGTTTCTTTTTCTTGGATTTATTCATGATGTATCTTCCAGGCAAGGGTAAAAAAATCAATAAATCAGTGCGCTAAAAAAAAAAAAGCGGTCTGCTAGACGTGGGGTATGCTAGGTATGCCTGTCTCACATCGGCGGACATGACGTATATTTTGGGTGTTAAAACGTTCAAAACTTTTTGTTTTAATGTTACAAGTTTACCGTAATCTTCAGATTTAGAAATTTATTTTAAAATTATTTTAATTTATAATTTTTTAATGATTTAATTTTAATAAAATATTCTATTTCCCCAAAGTCACTGGGAGCCACAACAGAAGGATGAAAGAGCCACACGTGGCTCCGGAGCCGTTGGTTGCCGACCCCTGCTCTAAACTCTCGCATATTGATGAGAAAATGAACTTAAATATGACTGAAGAGGAAACTTTTAAAGAAATTCGTAACATTATCGTGTTTCTTCACCATGTAAACCCTAAAACTGGGTTTTATTTTGCAGATGAAGTGAAATAAATGCGGTTTTGACACCTTTATTGAGACACGAGTCGAACGTTTTACAAGTGTCTGATATTCTCCGCTGATGGTTTGCAGTTTTTTCTTCTAACACCATAATAGCTTAACGCATGAGAAAACAGGTAGATTATGTAGAAAATTTGACCGTTTATCGACTGTCATCGGCGGCTAAAGAACAACATCAGATTTTTCCTTTAATATTAAACAAATATTGACTTAAAACAAGCTCACATAGCCTTCATAAAAGTTAGTTATAATTTTGTTATTTTTAAGATGTTGTGTTTTTGCAGTGTGTGTAGTGGGATGTTGTGTGTTTCTGTCTAAAGATTATTTCTTACTAAACTGATTCTATGTAAATTACTGGTTCGGGTTGCAATAATTAGACTTTTCTTCATTAAAGAGCAGCAGAAGAGAAAAGAGGACAAACTTGAGCTGGTCTCTTTATTTCTAACAGAAATAAAAAGTGGATATTTGTGTCTCCCGCCTGTTTCCCTGCCGATGAGGAAGCTGCACTGATTCACTCTGTTGCCTCACATCTGTGTGGGAGTGAGATGATGACATTTATTTCACCCTCAAGTATTTTATGGTAGAAGCGTTAGATAACACAACAAATTCATCTTGTGTAAATTGCTCTTTAAGCTGGAGTTGGATCAAACCCATTGATCCAACTGAGTTTAATGGTGCATTCAAACCAGCCCTGTTTGTTCCGGTTTAATCCAGTTCCAGTCGGTTTGTCCAGGAAATCCAGTTTGTTTCCAGTTCGTTTTGTTTTTGGGGGACCAGAGTCCAAACCTGGGTCTCTGTTCGGTTGAAGTGAACTCTGGTGCAGTTCGAAGGCATATCTGAACGCCAGGTGGACCAGACATCGCTACAAAAGCAGAAAGCACAAGGCATTCTGGGTAAATACAATCAAAACAAACATGACAGTAGCAGCTAAAATATGTTGTCTTTTACAAACGCGTAAAGAGAAATCCTTCAACTTCTTTAATCTCTTTTTTTAAAGGTTTTATTGACTCTACTGGCCTTTATTTGATAATGAACTGGCAGGAAAAAGGTTAATGAGAGACAAGGGAAGACATGCAGCAAAGGTCAGCAGGTCGGGAATCGAACCTGCGACGGCCTGCGAGGACTGAAGCCTCTATATGTGGTTTGTTCTTAACCCGGCGCCACCACAGCACCGCTTAAATCGGACTCTTCTAAAGCAAAAGGATATGTGACTGTGGACATTTCATCTGAATTTAACTTTTATCAACTTAAAGAGTTGGAACATAACAGAAGAATTACAAAGCAACATAACATGGATGGATGGATGGATGGATGGATGGATTCTATTATTAGACGACAAATGAATTTATACAGAAGCTTTCTTAAAACAGCCATCAAAGTGCTGACAATAAAATGTTCACAATTTTATTTTGAAGGACACAATTAAAATCCAGGAAGTCATTTAAGATAAATACTTTATCTCAACATTTACAGGGATTCCTAAAAATAAAACTGATCTAATGTACTTAATGCATTGACAACGATTACTGCACAAACACAAAATCTGACAAAGCAAAGAGGCTAAAAATAAAGTAAAGAGATGATGCGTCTCCTTCCTGGTTTAAATGGGAAAATATCAACACTGCTGCTTTTCACATCAAACTTCCAGGAGATTCTGGTGCCAGTGAAGTCACAGAGTGGTCCAGTGTGTTGAGAATGAAACGGCCGGCGCTCTGCAGAGCGGCAGGCATGTTGACTCACAAAACTCCACAGTTTATCAGGGAATCAGCAGCTCCAGAATCAGGCCAGTTTAGACAACTCAGAACCGCCAAAGTACACAAACAAACACACACACAGGTTTCTGTTTGTGTTACTCTTCAACAAACATCGGATGAATGCTTAATTAACCGATGCAGAAACGGAGCAGAGTGGAACGTCTGACTGCAAGACCAAATCTGCGTTTCAAACACCTGAGAGGCTGACTCACCTCGTCGCTGTGTGCTGGAATCATTTTGATTTATTTCAGACCTTTACTACATCATGGTGGCTCCACAACAGATAAACTGTCTGGATTTTCCTCCTTCCAGTTTGCACATCCATATGCAGAGGGAGAAAAACGTAACTAGGATTTATGTGCCAGGAAGGACACACAGCCCCTCTGAGAACCAAATCTAAAAAATACTTCTTACCTATGAATCTCCTAATGATCCGACCCACGGAGGTCCAGATGTCCGGATGTGTTTCTGTCGGAGCTACAGGGTTTGACGATACATCAACATTAAGGAATTATTAGCTCTTGTATAATTCTGGAAAGTTACTTGTAGGTTAGATTTGTCTTACTTTATTAAGTGTTCTGAGATATTTGCACATCAAACTAAAAATAAAACCAAAAATACTTGAGAAGATTTTATGTTCTTGCAGTAAGAAGCTTTTTTCTCATTAAAATGATTCTCTTCTGCTAAAATTATGTCCTTGTTCTGCTAATATGGACTTTATTCTCTTAATATTAAACAAAAACACAAGGAGCGATTAAAATAAATCCACTTTTTGAAATTATTTTTTGCCATCTGTAATTTCTGTTTTTAGTAAAAAAAAAAAAAAGCAATAAAAAAATAGATTCAAATAGAAAATTTGATCTGGTGTAAAAAAAAAAAAAAAATCAACTACACAACCATGCAGACAAACTCTGCAAAAATGTAAAATATCCTGATATATCAGAGTTCATGCTGCCGTCCTCTAACAGTGTTTCAAAGCCCACAGCATCA
The DNA here is from genome assembly GCA_903066815.1 of Brachyrhaphis roseni. NCBI lineage: Eukaryota > Metazoa > Chordata > Actinopteri > Cyprinodontiformes > Poeciliidae > Brachyrhaphis > Brachyrhaphis roseni. The sequence goes on from CAEFZY010068404.1 coordinate 13,102, forward strand.
GGGATCCTCCACCGTACTCTGAGCATCATGTTTCCTCTTTACTGTAGTTTCAGTAACAATCCCAGCAGAACTGAACAAACTTAACATGTTTTCACTGCTTCCATTTTCACTGGAAGCAGTGAAAATAGTCTCTCTCTGTGTTTTTGTGTATTTTTATTCATTCAAATAGAAATTCTGTGTCGTTTCTGCCGAGTTTGGAGGAAAACAGAAGTCAAGCCGCTGAGGCTCGGATGGTTTTCTTAAAAAGAAAAAGAAAAAAAGTTGCATGTGTGAATGAAATGAGTCGGCTTTCTGCCATCAAAGTTTAATAGACCTTTGAGATGGTTGTGGCTGAATGTGATGATTTAAACATGACTTGAGGACAAATAGCAAGAAAGGAAAAAGGTCTGGCAGGATACGACGTCAATCATGTGCTAACAAGTATGAACAAGTAAATAACTCCTGGAAATTTGTTTTCTGCAATGTTGTTCTGCTCAACATTGCAGAACAAATGTTGAGCAGAATCTGGTGTTCAGTTTTTTATAAAAAGATAAAAACTAAAAACCACAAAGGGTTTTTTGGCAGCAGCTGCATTTCCATTGACCCTAAAATTGAACAAATTGGAATTACAAAAATAAATTTGCTTATTGGAAACATTTTTTGACAGTTACAAAGTCGGCCTTTTACCACCTGAAGAACATTTCCAGGATTAAAGGACTAATGTCTCAGCCAGATCTAGAGAAACTCATCCATGTGTTTATCTTCAGTCACATTGATTATTGCAACAGCATCTTCACAGGTCTGTCCAACAAATCAATCAAACAGCAGCAGCTGATCCAGATGCTGCTGCTGGAGTTCTCACTAAAACCAGGAAGATAGAGCACATCACACCAGTTTTAAAGTCCCTCCACTGGCTCCCTGTAGCTCAAAGAATAGACTTTAAAAAACTGTTGTTAGTTCATAAATCACTGAATGGCCTAGCACCACAATACATTAAAGATCTGCTGCTGTTGTATCAACCTTCCAGACCTCTCAGGTCTCTGGTTCTGGTTCTGCAACCCCAGAACCAAAACCAAACGAGGGGAAGCAGCATTCAGCATCTATGCACCACAAATTTGGAACAAACGTCCAGAAAACTGTAAAACAGCTGAAACACTGAGTTCCTTTAAATCTCGACTAAAAACCCACCTGTTTAGGATTGTATTTGAAACGTAATCAATTACAAAGTTAATGATAGAACTGACTTCATGTCATCTTCTGACTGTTGATTCTATGTTGCAATTGCACAAAATCCGTGAGTGACGGCGGAGTCCCTGAGCAAAATCCCATGAAAGACGTGTACGGAGCCTCGTACCGGAAGCCCGTTGAAAGGTTGTTAACATCGTTTTAAACTGCGTGATTGTGAGCATGAGTGGGAATAAAAACAGCAATAGATATTTTGTTCCATATAACACAATAATAGTGTAATCAGTAAAACTCTTATGGATGCAAATTCAACAAAAAACCAAACCTGTTTAGGATTTTATTTGAAACGTTCTCAATTATAAATTTATTGATGAAACTCGACTAAATGTCGTGTTTTTATTGTTTTTACTGTTGATTCTATGTTGCAATATGTTTCTGTTTTTGATATGAGGTAAAGCTCTTTGAAATGCCTTGCTGCTGAAATGTGCTATACAAATAAAATTTGATTGATTGATTGATTGATTGATTTGATTAAAAAAAAGTTACACCAGGATGAGGTGGTTTTTCAAAATAGATGTATTTCACAAAACTGTGACTCTGTTTTTTAATCACATAAGTCACATGATCAGCAACCAGATGTTGCTACTGGTGGAAACGACAAAGAAGACGACAGGAAGTGAAGGAGGATGAGGATTTATTTTTTCATGTGTGATTTTAACCTCATTTGTTACGTAATTAAAAACACAGCAATTGTTTTTTATACATTAGTGGAAATATGAGTGAAATTAAACGAAATCTTATAATAATAAGATAATAAGGTGCAGCCTCTGCCACCTTCAGAATCATTAAGGTTTGAATTTGAATGTTTTTATGATTGTTTCATGACTGACGGATGACGTTGAATTTGTATCCGTCTTCGTTTGTGACACTTTCAGTCGTTTTAATGCCACTAGCTGGAGATTTATGCAGGTTCAGGCAAGTTGCTCTGATTGTGTAGATATTTCCTCAGACAGGCAATCCAGTGATATCGACACATAATGTAAAAGGATTGCACAAAAATAAAACACATTTTACTGAAATTTATAAAATAATATCAGAAAAAGTCAGACTTTGGTAGTGAAATATCTTTTATTGGAACATGAACCTCCTGCTTCTCTTTTTACAAGCAAATGGCAGAAAGATTGAAATGTTTAAAGTCAGAAACATTCATAAACATTTGTTTTGTTAGCACATCTCTTCCTGAGGTGTGCTTTAATCTCCTCTGAATCCCCAGAGTTGTTGGCCTAGCCAAAGTAAACCTCATCTCCTTTAAAGTGAAGCTATGTGCAAAATGTGTTTCCACATAAGACTAACTGCTCTAATTTTCTGATTTATCTGTTTAAATGTGTCTTTTGTAAATGATTAAATGAGGCTCACGCAGTGAGGATGGAGGCGGGCTGGAAACTTTATCACAAACTTATTTTTCTTGTTTTCATATTTCACGTCACAAACATTTAGTATCAGTTTGTTTAGTCAGCGCCCTGAAACCAAACAAGTATATTTGGGTCTCTGGGCGCACAGCCCCGGTTTACAGAGTGACAAATGTTCAGGTTGTGGAGAAACATTCCTGGGGATGAGAACGTTTGCAGGACGCAGACTGACTGACAGCATGTTTGTGTTTGTCACCTGATGTTGGATCAGGTGACAAACTGTAGACCACAGAGGGGTGTTTACGTCGAGACGTTACCTAACGCCTGCCGGTTGGTTTATACACTTAATGCTTCCCAAACAGGGAGTGGATGGGAAAATGCAAATGTTGTGAGCAGCAGTCTCACAACTTTAGGCCCGAGGTCAGAGGTCGTCCTTGCATCATTTGCAGCCGACTCTTCAAAAACAACATCTTAGAAATCATCCAAATTAGATACAAATCCATCGTTTTAAAGCGGACGACTTATACATTTTGATTTTGGAGTTTATATTTCTTTGAGTGTTTATTAAAAGGAAACGTTTATGTATTTATATTTACAGCCTTTGTTTCAAGGTGACCTATTATTCTTCCTTGAACAGGTTAAGATAGATCTGCAAAAACCTCCCCAGTCCAAACTGTTACCTAGTGTAAGACTCGTGGGTGTCCAGATACTGTGATTCTCCTTTGTAGAATAATCCACAGAAACAATTGAGCTCTTTCTCAGTGTCAAAACATTTTAACTTCTTTTTCACTACTTCATCCGCTGTTTCCGAACACCAGCTGAGTTCCAACGTTACTCTCTCCCCCATCCGGGGAGCCTTTCAAAATAAAACATTTTCAAAATATTCCACATTTTCACAGCTCCAATTTTCACTCTTACACTAGCAACCCCAGCTGAGCTCCAGCATGTTTGGTCAGCTGGTTTTACTGCTGTATGCTCTGCACAATGGCTGCTGGAAAAGACAAGTGTTTTGTTGTTGACTTATCATCCAGAAACCACTTGTTGCGTTCTTATTGGTTGTGGAGGAGGCTGCACTTCTGCTTTTCAAAGCTGTCCGGTTGTATAACTGCGTATTTTCTTGCATCCGTCTTCATGTGTGACTGTAAATGTTGAGTTGTGGCTAAAACAGATAAAACAGGTAAAATGGAGAACTGAGCAGACTAAAATCTCATTATCTAAGAATGATTTTGTGCAAGAAATCAGGTGAATATGTTTTGATTAGGCCATAGACCTGTCCTAACATGTTCATGGAAGAACAATAGCTCACCTGTGATAAAAGCACAGGAGTCACAGATTGAACGCTCTGATCTGATTGCCAGACCAACATCGTGTTTGGAGAAAACTCCTCCATCCCTACAGCGGTGCATGGTGGTGGCACCATCATGCTGTGGGGATGTTTTGCAGCAGCAGGAACTGACAGACTGGTCAGGATAGAGGGAAAGATGAATGCATCGGTGTCCATCCTGGATGAAAACCTGCTCCAGGACGCTCTTCACCTCAGACTGGGGCGACGCTTCAACGACCCAAAACGAACGAGAAAAACCTGGAAGGTTTCAGAACCGCTGCAGAATGTCCTGCAGAATGTCCAGAATCTGACTGGACATCTGAAAAATGCAGCACAGACATCTCCATCAAACCCGGTGGAGCCGGAGCAGAACCTCAGAGCAGAACGGACCAAACGGCCTGAACAAGTGGCAGCGAAGGCCGACTATATTTAAATAATCAGTTCTTGGTTTTCTACTTTTAATACATTTGCAGAACACTCAAAAAAAATGTCTTATAGCCTTGTTTCCATTGACCGTAGAATTGTGCAACTTGACATTTCAAAGATAAATTTCCTTAATAGAAACACAGCAGCCAGTTTTTAATGAAACGTTCTGGTGCCAGGATGAGGTGGTTTTGTTTGGACCTATAGAAATTTATTTATTTTGCAAAACTGCAATAGAAACATGTTTTATGCATCATGAGTCATGTGATCAACAACCGGGTGTTACTACAGGAAGTGATGGGAGGCATGATGGCATGAATAAGTTCGTTCATGTGTGATTTTAAATGTTTCCTATTTAATGGAAACATCCCGAATGCATCATTGTGTTTTTGACACAATTATGTCAAAATATTAGCAATAGGGGAATATTAGCAAAGTTTTGCAGATATTTGTAATAAAAACGCAGCTACTGTCATAGTTGGTATTTGTGTGTAAAATATAAAATGTGGGAACAGCGAAGCGGTGTGAAAACTTGAACTGCAGGAGGATGGAAATAATGTGACATTTTTTAAATACTTCAGTGTTTCTGGAAAGAAACGCAGCCTGCACCGTTTTATCTCACTCCTCGGCCTTTCAGGTAAATTCCTTCATATTCTTCTTAATCTCTGCAGATTATATTTCTTTTGTTTTGTTTATAAAGAAAAAAAACAAGATAAAGTTGCACCTGAGGATAAAATGAATAATTTTTCACCACCAAGCTTTAAAACCGTTTTCTTCATGCTGACTGTGATGACTCGCTCATGAACTCTGAGTCAAACTGCAGACATAAGATGAGGAGTTTATTAAACCAGCAGAAACATCCGAACAGACATGAAGCTTTCAGATTAATGCTGTGACATTTCAACAGAGTCGAGCCGAAACTAGTTACTGTTCCATTTACCTGAGTGACGTTTTAGGAGAACTGTTTTTAATTTATATTTTTACTTGAATAAAATGTTATGAATGATTTCTACTCCTACTTGAGTAAAACTTCTAGATACTGGATCCAATACAAGTGCCTTCAAAATGACATATTTAGCCAAAAACATATAGAACATTTATTTTACGGTTTCTGCACCGGTTTTGTTATTTTTGAACTGCTGAGCCTTTTCTTTTTTTTAGAGATCCATAAACTCCAGTAAACATTAATATCTTTTGTAAGTAGCTGTTTTAATTCTCCCTATTTATTCCTCTATTTTTGTTGTTTTTGTTACAAAACGTTTCTTACTAATATTTATTAATAAAAAAAAATTAACAAGTGTGACAGAAGATGTCAAATTATTGGTTGTGACTCCAGAGTAGGAAGTCATTGTCTGTATTTCCTGGATGTTGTCAGAAACAGAAACTTTCGCCTCTTTCTGTCAGATTAGCGTCATTCCGTTAAAGTCGGTTTTATCTCATCTGAACTTCTGATTCTCTCCGTTTCACACCAGATCCATGAATCTTTCCGAAGCAGTGTTTCCCAATTCCAGCCCTCAAGCCCCTGCCCTGCATGTTTTAGGTGTTTCCCTTCTGCTACACACCTGGATTGAATATGTGGCTGATTAACAGGCTTCTGCAGCACTTGATGGTTATGCAATCATTTGAATCAGCTGCTCTGGAAT